>OX031007.1:91762180-91789680 GCA_943735925.1 Pollenia amentaria | reverse complement strand
ATACATATACATATACATATACATATACATATACATATACATATACATATACATATACATATACATATACATATACATATACATATACATATACATATACATATACATATACATATACATATACATATACATATACATATACATATACATATACATATACATATACATATACATATACATATACATATACATATACATATACATATACATATACATATACATATACATATACATATACATATACATATACATATACATATACATATACATATACATATACATATACATATACATATACATATACATATACATATACATATACATATACATATACATATACATATACATATACATATACATATACATATACATATACATATACATATACATATACATATACATATACATATACATATACATATACATATACATATACATATACATATACATATACATATACATATACATATACATATACATATACATATACATATACATATACATATACATATACATATACATATACATATACATATACATATACATATACATATACATATACATATACATATACATATACATATACATATACATATACATATACATATACATATACATATACATATACATATACATATACATATACATATACATATACATATACATATACATATACATATACATATACATATACATATACATATACATATACATATACATATACATATACATATACATATACATATACATATACATATACATATACATATACATATACATATACATATACATATACATATACATATACATATACATATACATATACATATACATATACATATACATATACATATACATATACATATACATATACCTATATAGAGGACAAATGGAGAAATCAATCGGCCTTAGGGCTGAAATTAAAAGCCGCAGGCAGGAGATAACTATTGAATGTAAGGATATTGACGAAGTCACGACAAAAGAGGATATCTGCATGGCATTTCAGGATCAACTAGGCGTACCAAATATGAGAGAAGAGGATATAAAAAGCTTACGGAAATCCTACGGTGGAACTCAGACTGCAAGGATAAGTCTACCATCAGAAATAGGCCACAAAGTCTTACAGGTCGGACGAGTAAGGATAGGATGGGTAATATGTCGCCTAAGAGAAATGGTGGTCCTCCGGCAATGTTATAGATGCTTGGAATATGGGCATATGGCCCGATCTTGTAAAAATCCTCTAGATAGGTCAAAATTGTGTAGAAGGTGTGGAAAAACAGGACACATGGCAAGGGACTGCACTAGCGATGCAGAATGTATGTTCTGCAAACAAACACAAAAACGGGAAACAAACCACGTGACAGGCAGCGGAAGATGCCCAGTCTTCCAAGAAGCGCTGAAAAAACGTAGTAGATGAAATTAATACAAATTAATCTCAACCACTGTAGGGCGGCACAGGACCTGCTTTCGCAGACTATCAGCGAAACTGGGGCTGACATAGCTATTGTATGTGAACAATACAGAAATCTTCAACCAAGCGTCTGGGTCAAAGACACATCCGGCAAAACAGCAATATGGGCATGTGGAAAACGAGCGATTGAGGGTACCCAAAAACAACCTGAGGAAGGATTTGTAAGAGCCAAAATAGGAGGCATCTACATCTACAGCTGCTATGCCCCACCTAGTGCATCAATCGAACAGTTCGAACAGATGATGGCTCGGCTGAAAAGAGACGCACAGCTCCACAATCCGAAGATTATAGCAGGAGATTTTAATGCATGGGCTACTGAATGGGGAAGCAAGACAACGAACAACAGGGGTCGTGTCCTCCTGGAGACCTTCTCCGGCGACGACTTGACACTGGCCAATAGAGGAGGGGCGGCTACTTTTAGGGCAAGAGGCCTAGGGTCAATCGTGGACCTTACATTTGTAAGTGGCTCACTGGTCCGAAAAATAGACTGGAGGGTAAGTGAGCATTACACACATAGTGACCACCAGGCCATAATCTTTTCTATTAACGAACCAAGAAGAGGGCAAGACCGGGTGAAGGACGCACACCCCACTTATAGGGGGTGGGCAGCTGGCAAACTGGACGGGGAAACCTTTAGGGAGACAATTACTAATGTCCGATCTTTTGATGGCACAGCCTCGGAAATGGTTGAACATCTAATGTCGAAACTTAAAGAGGCGTGTGACACCTCCATGCCGAGACGAAGGGATTCGGAAAACAGGCGACCAATATACTGGTGGAATCCAGAAATAAATAGCCTACGCAAACAATGCCTCAGTGCTAGAAGGAAGAGCCAACGCCAAAGAAACCGACCCGATTTTACTGAACGACAAAACGAATATAAGCAACTAAGAAGAGAACTCCAACGCGCTATAAGAAGGAGTAAAATTAATTGCTTTAGGCAGATATGCCTGGATGCGGAAGTAGACCCATGGGGAAAGGCATATAAATCCGTTACTTCCCGCCTCAAGGCAGGAAGATCACCACAACCGACATGCCCCCTATTAGTGAGACAAATCGTTGAAACTCTGTTTCCGAGACACACCGAAGCCCTGCGCACTAACAATACCATTATAAACCCGGGTACAGTAACGGCAGTAACGGAAGAGGAACTGATCCAGATATCGACGAAGCTATCAGACAAAAAAGCTCCAGGCCCAGATAGTATCCCTAACAAGGCATTAAAAAAGGCAATGCAAATCAATCCAAGCCTATTTGTTGAAGTATTCAACCGTTGCTTGGAGGAGGGAAAATTTCCTGACTGCTGGAAGAAACAGATATTGGTTCTCATTCCAAAACCGAACAAAACCTTAGGAGACCCTTCATCATACAGGCCAATATGTCTGCTTGATTCTATTGGGAAAACGTTGGAGAGGGTAATCTACAATAGATTGGTCCCAATTGTGGAGGCAAGGGGTGGACTCTCAGACCACCAGTACGGATTCAGGAAGTCTAGATCGACTATGGATGCTATTAAGATAGTAGTCGACACAGCGAAAAGTGCTATAGAAGGTCAGGGTGCAGGAAAGAAATACTGCGCAGTGATAACCCTAGACGTAAAAAATGCTTTTAATACTGCAAACTGGGAACGCATCATGGATAACCTAGGCAGACTTGGAGTACCGGTGTACTTAACTAAAATTGTGGGGAGCTACTTTTCTGAGAGGGAGCTTCGTTACAACACGGACTTGGGCACGCGTACATTCAACATAACCGCAGGCGTTCCACAGGGATCGGTTCTAGGACCGTTACTGTGGAATATTATGTACAATGGGGTATTGAACCTTAACATACCGGAGGGGGCAAAAACAGTATGCTTCGCAGACGACATCGTGATCGTAGTCACTGCTAGGTATGTGGACGAAGTCGAACTACTGGCGAATGAAACGGTGTATGCTATCAGGTCATGGATGAAGTCTAGCGGCTTGGAACTAGCAGAACATAAAACAGAAGCACTACTAATAAGTAGTCGTCGAAAAAGAGAGAAAATAAAAATAAGAATAGGACAACACATCATAGAGTCACAGCAGCAACTTACGTACCTAGGAGTTGTAATAGATGACAAACTAAAGTTCAGACCGCATATTGAAAAAATATGCACTAAGGCATCGAACATAGTGGTAGCTTTGTCTAGGATGTTGCCAAACGTAGGGGGACCTAGGCACGGGAAGAGAAAACTAATCTCTACAGTGGTAAAATCAACAATTTTATACGCGGCCCCAATATGGTCGGAAGCCCTTAAGGTCAAATCGGTAGCGGCCAAACTAAACTCCGTATACAGATTATGCGCCTTAAGAGTAAGCAGCGCATATAGAACGACATCGGACGACGCAGCTTACGTTATAGCGGGAATAATCCCAATTGACATGATGGCAGACGAGGCAAAACGCGTGTATGAACGCAAAAGATTAAGTCCACCAAATGCGAATGAGATTCCAAACATGGAGAGGCTGAAAACCATGCAGGCATGGCAGAAGAGATGGGAAGAAAGTGGAAAAGGGAGATGGACTTTTCGACTTATACCGAAAATAGAGTCTTGGCTAAAGAGGAAGCACGGCGAGGTGAACTACCACCTAACGCAATTCCTCACGGGGCATGGAGGGTACAGAAAATATCTGCACAAGTTTGGACTCGACACGTCACCCAACTGTCCCTCTTGCGCAAACCAAGTAGAGGATGCAGAACACGCAATATTTCGATGTCCAAGATTTGAAAACGAGCGTAGGCACGCAGAGGATCTAATGGGACAGAGTATAAATCCTGAAAACATAATAGAAGTGATGACTAGAAAGAAAGATAACTGGGATGCGACCTGCTCTCTAGTCAAGGAAGTTCACAGAAAGCTGAGGGAGGAAGAGAAGCACAGAAAGATGCTGTTGCAGGTAGAAGCAGAGACTAATTAAGTCAATCCGACCCTGCGAAGGAATATCATAACAGACAGTTCCGCAGGGCTGAGGGAAGAGAAAGGTGGTGTTTTTAGTCGGTAGGAATCCGACATAACTCAGGGGGAAAAGTACCTGGGTATCTGATGGAAGATTTTCACCTACCTACACACAAAAAAAAAAAAAAAAAAAAAAAAAAAAAAAAAAACATATACATATACATATACATATACATATACATATACATATACATATACATATACATATACATATACATATACATATACATATACATATACATATACATATACATATACATATACATATACATATACATATACATATACATATACATATACATATACATATACATATACATATACATATACATATACATATACATATACATATACATATACATATACATATACATATACATATACATATACATATACATATACATATACATATACATATACATATACATATACATATACATATACATATACATATACATATACATATACATATACATATACATATACATATACATATACATATACATATACATATACATATACATATACATATACATATACATATACATATACATATACATATACATATACATATACATATACATATACATATACATATACATATACATATACATATACATATACATATACATATACATATACATATACATATACATATACATATACATATACATATACATATACATATACATATACATATACATATACATATACATATACATATACATATACATATACATATACATATACATATACATATACATATACATATACATATACATATACATATACATATACATATACATATACATATACATATACATATACATATACATATACATATACATATACATATACATATACATATACATATACATATACATATACATATACATATACATATACATATACATATACATATACATATACATATACATATACATATACATATACATATACATATACATATACATATACATATACATATACATATACATATACATATACATATACATATACATATACATATACATATACATATACATATACATATACATATACATATACATATACATATACATATACATATACATATACATATACATATACATATACATATACATATACATATACATATACATATACATATACATATACATATACATATACATATACATATACATATACATATACATATACATATACATATACATATACATATACATATACATATACATATACATATACATATACATATACATATACATATACATATACATATACATATACATATACATATACATATACATATACATATACATATACATATACATATACATATACATATACATATACATATACATATACATATACATATACATATACATATACATATACATATACATATACATATACATATACATATACATATACATATACATATACATATACATATACATATACATATACATATACATATACATATACATATAACATATACATATACATATACATATACATATACATATACATATACATATACATATACATATACATATACATATACATATACATATACATATACATATACATATACATATACATATACATATACATATACATATACATATACATATACATATACATATACATATACATATACATATACATATACATATACATATACATATACATATACATATACATATACATATACATATACATATACATATACATATACATATACATATACATATACATATACATATACATATACATATACATATACATATACATATACATATACATATACATATACATATACATATACATATACATATACATATACATATACATATACATATACATATACATATACATATACATATACATATACATATACATATACATATACATATACATATACATATACATATACATATACATATACATATACATATACATATACATATACATATACATATACATATACATATACATATACATATACATATACATATACATATACATATACATATACATATACATATACATATACATATACATATACATATACATATACATATACATATACATATACATATACATATACATATACATATACATATACATATACATATACATATACATATACATATACATATACATATACATATACATATACATATACATATACATATACATATACATATACATATACATATACATATACATATACATATACATATACATATACATATACATATACATATACATATACATATACATATACATATACATATACATATACATATACATATACATATACATATACATATACATATACATATACATATACATATACATATACATATACATATACATATACATATACATATACATATACATATACATATACATATACATATACATATACATATACATATACATATACATATACATATACATATACATATACATATACATATACATATACATATACATATACATATACATATACATATACATATACATATACATATACATATACATATACATATACATATACATATACATATACATATACATATACATATACATATACATATACATATACATATACATATACATATACATATACATATACATATACATATACATATACATATACATATACATATACATATACATATACATATACATATACATATACATATACATATACATATACATATACATATACATATACATATACATATACATATACATATACATATACATATACATATACATATACATATACATATACATATACATATACATATACATATACATATACATATACATATACATATACATATACATATACATATACATATACATATACATATACATATACATATACATATACATATACATATACATATACATATACATATACATATACATATACATATACATATACATATACATATACATATACATATACATATACATATACATATACATATACATATACATATACATATACATATACATATACATATACATATACATATACATATACATATACATATACATATACATATACATATACATATACATATACATATACATATACATATACATATACATATACATATACATATACATATACATATACATATACATATACATATACATATACATATACATATACATATACATATACATATACATATACATATACATATACATATACATATACATATACATATACATATACATATACATATACATATACATATACATATACATATACATATACATATACATATACATATACATATACATATACATATACATATACATATACATATACATATACATATACATATACATATACATATACATATACATATACATATACATATACATATACATATACATATACATATACATATACATATACATATACATATACATATACATATACATATACATATACATATACATATACATATACATATACATATACATATACATATACATATACATATACATATACATATACATATACATATACATATACATATACATATACATATACATATACATATACATATACATATACATATACATATACATATACATATACATATACATATACATATACATATACATATACATATACATATACATATACATATACATATACATATACATATACATATACATATACATATACATATACATATACATATACATATACATATACATATACATATACATATACATATACATATACATATACATATACATATACATATACATATACATATACATATACATATACATATACATATACATATACATATACATATACATATACATATACATATACATATACATATACATATACATATACATATACATATACATATACATATACATATACATATACATATACATATACATATACATATACATATACATATACATATACATATACATATACATATACATATACATATACATATACATATACATATACATATACATATACATATACATATACATATACATATACATATACATATACATATACATATACATATACATATACATATACATATACATATACATATACATATACATATACATATACATATACATATACATATACATATACATATACATATACATATACATATACATATACATATACATATACATATACATATACATATACATATACATATACATATACATATACATATACATATACATATACATATACATATACATATACATATACATATACATATACATATACATATACATATACATATACATATACATATACATATACATATACATATACATATACATATACATATACATATACATATACATATACATATACATATACATATACATATACATATACATATACATATACATATACATATACATATACATATACATATACATATACATATACATATACATATACATATACATATACATATACATATACATATACATATACATATACATATACATATACATATACATATACATATACATATACATATACATATACATATACATATACATATACATATACATATACATATACATATACATATACATATACATATACATATACATATACATATACATATACATATACATATACATATACATATACATATACATATACATATACATATACATATACATATACATATACATATACATATACATATACATATACATATACATATACATATACATATACATATACATATACATATACATATACATATACATATACATATACATATACATATACATATACATATACATATACATATACATATACATATACATATACATATACATATACATATACATATACATATACATATACATATACATATACATATACATATACATATACATATACATATACATATACATATACATATACATATACATATACATATACATATACATATACATATACATATACATATACATATACATATACATATACATATACATATACATATACATATACATATACATATACATATACATATACATATACATATACATATACATATACATATACATATACATATACATATACATATACATATACATATACATATACATATACATATACATATACATATACATATACATATACATATACATATACATATACATATACATATACATATACATATACATATACATATACATATACATATACATATACATATACATATACATATACATATACATATACATATACATATACATATACATATACATATACATATACATATACATATACATATACATATACATATACATATACATATACATATACATATACATATACATATACATATACATATACATATACATATACATATACATATACATATACATATACATATACATATACATATACATATACATATACATATACATATACATATACATATACATATACATATACATATACATATACATATACATATACATATACATATACATATACATATACATATACATATACATATACATATACATATACATATACATATACATATACATATACATATACATATACATATACATATACATATACATATACATATACATATACATATACATATACATATACATATACATATACATATACATATACATATACATATACATATACATATACATATACATATACATATACATATACATATACATATACATATACATATACATATACATATACATATACATATACATATACATATACATATACATATACATATACATATACATATACATATACATATACATATACATATACATATACATATACATATACATATACATATACATATACATATACATATACATATACATATACATATACATATACATATACATATACATATACATATACATATACATATACATATACATATACATATACATATACATATACATATACATATACATATACATATACATATACATATACATATACATATACATATACATATACATATACATATACATATACATATACATATACATATACATATACATATACATATACATATACATATACATATACATATACATATACATATACATATACATATACATATACATATACATATACATATACATATACATATACATATACATATACATATACATATACATATACATATACATATACATATACATATACATATACATATACATATACATATACATATACATATACATATACATATACATATACATATACATATACATATACATATACATATACATATACATATACATATACATATACATATACATATACATATACATATACATATACATATACATATACATATACATATACATATACATATACATATACATATACATATACATATACATATACATATACATATACATATACATATACATATACATATACATATACATATACATATACATATACATATACATATACATATACATATACATATACATATACATATACATATACATATACATATACATATACATATACATATACATATACATATACATATACATATACATATACATATACATATACATATACATATACATATACATATACATATACATATACATATACATATACATATACATATACATATACATATACATATACATATACATATACATATACATATACATATACATATACATATACATATACATATACATATACATATACATATACATATACATATACATATACATATACATATACATATACATATACATATACATATACATATACATATACATATACATATACATATACATATACATATACATATACATATACATATACATATACATATACATATACATATACATATACATATACATATACATATACATATACATATACATATACATATACATATACATATACATATACATATACATATACATATACATATACATATACATATACATATACATATACATATACATATACATATACATATACATATACATATACATATACATATACATATACATATACATATACATATACATATACATATACATATACATATACATATACATATACATATACATATACATATACATATACATATACATATACATATACATATACATATACATATACATATACATATACATATACATATACATATACATATACATATACATATACATATACATATACATATACATATACATATACATATACATATACATATACATATACATATACATATACATATACATATACATATACATATACATATACATATACATATACATATACATATACATATACATATACATATACATATACATATACATATACATATACATATACATATACATATACATATACATATACATATACATATACATATACATATACATATACATATACATATACATATACATATACATATACATATACATATACATATACATATACATATACATATACATATACATATACATATACATATACATATACATATACATATACATATACATATACATATACATATACATATACATATACATATACATATACATATACATATACATATACATATACATATACATATACATATACATATACATATACATATACATATACATATACATATACATATACATATACATATACATATACATATACATATACATATACATATACATATACATATACATATACATATACATATACATATACATATACATATACATATACATATACATATACATATACATATACATATACATATACATATACATATACATATACATATACATATACATATACATATACATATACATATACATATACATATACATATACATATACATATACATATACATATACATATACATATACATATACATATACATATACATATACATATACATATACATATACATATACATATACATATACATATACATATACATATACATATACATATACATATACATATACATATACATATACATATACATATACATATACATATGTATACATATACATATACATATACATATACATATACATATACATATACATATACATATACATATACATATACATATACATATACATATACATATACATATACATATACATATACATATACATATACATATACATATACATATACATATACATATACATATACATATACATATACATATACATATACATATACATATACATATACATATACATATACATATACATATACATATACATATACATATACATATACATATACATATACATATACATATACATATACATATACATATACATATACATATACATATACATATACATATACATATACATATACATATACATATACATATACATATACATATACATATACATATACATATACATATACATATACATATACATATACATATACATATACATATACATATACATATACATATACATATACATATACATATACATATACATATACATATACATATACATATACATATACATATACATATACATATACATATACATATACATATACATATACATATACATATACATATACATATACATATACATATACATATACATATACATATACATATACATATACATATACATATACATATACATATACATATACATATACATATACATATACATATACATATACATATACATATACATATACATATACATATACATATACATATACATATACATATACATATACATATACATATACATATACATATACATATACATATACATATACATATACATATACATATACATATACATATACATATACATATACATATACATATACATATACATATACATATACATATACATATACATATACATATACATATACATATACATATACATATACATATACATATACATATACATATACATATACATATACATATACATATACATATACATATACATATACATATACATATACATATACATATACATATACATATACATATACATATACATATACATATACATATACATATACATATACATATACATATACATATACATATACATATACATATACATATACATATACATATACATATACATATACATATACATATACATATACATATACATATACATATACATATACATATACATATACATATACATATACATATACATATACATATACATATACATATACATATACATATACATATACATATACATATACATATACATATACATATACATATACATATACATATACATATACATATACATATACATATACATATACATATACATATACATATACATATACATATACATATACATATACATATACATATACATATACATATACATATACATATACATATACATATACATATACATATACATATACATATACATATACATATACATATACATATACATATACATATACATATACATATACATATACATATACATATACATATACATATACATATACATATACATATACATATACATATACATATACATATACATATACATATACATATACATATACATATACATATACATATACATATACATATACATATACATATACATATACATATACATATACATATACATATACATATACATATACATATACATATACATATACATATACATATACATATACATATACATATACATATACATATACATATACATATACATATACATATACATATACATATACATATACATATACATATACATATACATATACATATACATATACATATACATATACATATACATATACATATACATATACATATACATATACATATACATATACATATACATATACATATACATATACATATACATATACATATACATATACATATACATATACATATACATATACATATACATATACATATACATATACATATACATATACATATACATATACATATACATATACATATACATATACATATACATATACATATACATATACATATACATATACATATACATATACATATACATATACATATACATATACATATACATATACATATACATATACATATACATATACATATACATATACATATACATATACATATACATATACATATACATATACATATACATATACATATACATATACATATACATATACATATACATATACATATACATATACATATACATATACATATACATATACATATACATATACATATACATATACATATACATATACATATACATATACATATACATATACATATACATATACATATACATATACATATACATATACATATACATATACATATACATATACATATACATATACATATACATATACATATACATATACATATACATATACATATACATATACATATACATATACATATACATATACATATACATATACATATACATATACATATACATATACATATACATATACATATACATATACATATACATATACATATACATATACATATACATATACATATACATATACATATACATATACATATACATATACATATACATATACATATACATATACATATACATATACATATACATATACATATACATATACATATACATATACATATACATATACATATACATATACATATACATATACATATACATATACATATACATATACATATACATATACATATACATATACATATACATATACATATACATATACATATACATATACATATACATATACATATACATATACATATACATATACATATACATATACATATACATATACATATACATATACATATACATATACATATACATATACATATACATATACATATACATATACATATACATATACATATACATATACATATACATATACATATGCATATACATATACATATACATATACATATACATATACATATACATATACATATACATATACATATACATATACATATACATATACATATACATATGCATATACATATACATATACATATACATATACATATACATATACATATACATATACATATACATATACATATACATATACATATACATATACATATACATATACATATACATATACATATACATATACATATACATATACATATACATATACATATACATATACATATACATATACATATACATATACATATACATATACATATACATATACATATACATATACATATACATATACATATACATATACATATACATATACATATACATATACATATACATATACATATACATATACATATACATATACATATACATATACATATACATATACATATACATATACATATACATATACATATACATATACATATACATATACATATACATATACATATACATATACATATACATATACATATACATATACATATACATATACATATACATATACATATACATATACATATACATATACATATACATATACATATACATATACATATACATATACATATACATATACATATACATATACATATACATATACATATACATATACATATACATATACATATACATATACATATACATATACATATACATATACATATACATAACAAAAATACAAAATAATAATCAAGGACCTACATATATAAACAAATACGAATATTAGCAATTAAACTTACATTCAATTCTTCAATCCGCTGTTGCAATATCTGTAATTCAATTTCCTGTTGCTGTGATTTGAGTCTTATATCTTCACGAGATGTTTCAGATTGTAATAATTCATCTTTTAAATTATCTAGCTGACGCCTCATATCATTATATCTCACAGAACCAGCTTGCACAGGGCCTAACGATACGCCATCATCTCCAATGGTAGATGTTGACTGTAATCGTTGTATATCTTCTTCAAGTTTTTTAATTTCTGATTTCAAGTTGGACTTTTCTTCCGAAAGTAGAACAACCTATAAAATATTTTACATTAAATTCATTTTAATAATCTTCACCTCTTACAGAACATTTTGATGTTAATTATAAAATCTAAACATGAATTGGTTTATTTATTGGTTATCTTAAATTTATTATCTTAAGATAACTAGAAATAGCTGTGGCTACTACTTGGGTCTTAGATTGTTTTAATATTGAGATCTTTAGGAATACATTAAAAATAAGGCAATAACGACATACGTAAGAAGTATTGGGGATGTAATAAGTATTTGCGTATCCAATTATAATGCCTTACAGTCAGTGTTGGGCAAAATACATGCATTGATGTACATCAAATACATCCAATTCGTGTATTTAGAATAAAAAATACATTTTGTTTATTTATTTATTTCCATATTTCTTTATTGATTTATTTATTTATTTATTGATTTATTGTTTTATTTATTGATATATTGATTTCTTTATTGACTTCTTTATTGATTTCTTTATTGATTTCTTTATTGATTGATTTATTTATTGATTTATTTATTGATTTATTTATATATTCATTTATTTATTCATTTATTTATTTATTTATTGATTTCTTTATTGATTTCTTTATTGATTTCTTTATTGATTTCTTTATTGATTGATTTATTTATTGATTTATTTATTTATTTATTTATTCATTTATTTATTTATTTATTTATTTATTGATTTATTTATTTATTTATTCATTTATTTATTTATTTATTTATTTATTTATTTATTTATTTATTTATTTCTTTATTTCTTTATTTCTTTATTTCTTTATTTCTTTATTTATTTCTTTATTTCTTTATTTCTTTCTTTATTTCTTTATTTGTTTATTTATTTCTTTATTTCTTTATTTCTTTATTTCTTTATTTATTTCTTTATTTCTTTATTTCTTTATTTCTTTATTTCTTTATTTCTTTATTTATTTCTTTATTTCTTTATTTCTTTATTTCTTTATTTATTTCTTTATTTCTTTATTTCTTTATTTCTTTATTTCTTTATTTCTTTATTTCTTTATTTCTTTATTTCTTTATTTCTTTATTTCTTTATTTCTTTATTTCTTTATTTCTTTATTTCTTTATTTCTTTATTTCTTTATTTCTTTATTTCTTTATTTCTTTATTTCTTTATTTCTTTATTTCTTTATTTCTTTATTTCTTTATTTCTTTATTTCTTTATTTCTTTATTTCTTTATTTCTTTATTTCTTTATTTCTTTATTTCTTTATTTCTTTATTTCTTTATTTCTTTATTTCTTTATTTCTTTATTTCTTTATTTCTATATTTCTTTATTTCCATATTTCTTTATTGATTTATTTCTTTATTTCTTTATTTATTGTTTTATTTATTGATTTATTTATTTATTTATTGATTTATTGTTTTCTTTATTGATTTCTTTATTGATTGATTTATTGATTGATTTATTTATTTATTGATTTATTTATTGATTGATTTATTTATTTATTTATTCATTTATTTATTTATTCATTTATTGATTTATTTATTTCTTTATTTCTTTATTTCTTTATTTCTTTATTTCTTTATTTCCTTATTTCTTTATTTCTTTATTTCTTTATTTCTTTATTTCTTTATTTCTTTATTTCTTTATTTCTTTATTTCTTTATTTCTTTATTTCTTTATTTCTTTATTTCTTTATTTATTTATTTCTTTATTTCGTTATTTCTTTATTTCTTTATTTCTTTATTTCTTTATTTCTTTATTTCTTTATTTCTTTATTTCTTTATTTCTTTATTTCTTTATTTCTTTATTTCTTTATTTCTTTATTTCTTTATTTCTTTATTTCTTTATTTCTTTATTTCTATATTTCTTTATTTCTTTATTTCTTTATTTCTTTATTTCTTTATTTCTTTATTTCTTTATTTCTGTATTTCTTTATTTCTTTATTTCTTTATTTCTTTATTTCTTTATTTCTTTATTTCTTTATTTCTTTATTTCTTTATTTCTTTATTTCTTTATTTCTTTATTTCTTTATTTCTTTATTTCTTTATTTCTTTATTTCTTTATTTCTTTATTTCTTTATTTCTTTATTTCTTTATTTCTTTATTTCTTTATTTCTTTATTTCTTTATTTATTTCTTTATTTATTTCTTTATTTATTTCTTTATTTATTTCTCTATTTATTTCTCTTTTTATTTCTCTATTTATTTCTCTATTTATATCTCTATTTATTTCTCTATTTATTTCTCTATTTATTTCTCTATTTATTTCTTTATTTATTTCTCTATTTATTTCTTTATTTATTTCTCTATTTATTTCTTTATTTATTTCTTTATTTCTTTCTTTATTTCTTTCTTTATTTCTTTCTTTATTTCTTTCTTTATTTCTTTCTTTATTTCTTTCTTTATTTCTTTCTTTATTTCTTTCTTTATTTCTTTCTTTATTTCTTTCTTTATTTCTTTCTTTATTTCTTTCTTTATTTCTTTCTTTATTTCTTTCTTTATTTCTTTCTTTATTTCTTTCTTTATTTCTTTCTTTATTTCTTTCTTTATTTCTTTCTTTATTCCTTTTTTTATTTCTTTCTTTATTTCTTTCTTTATTTCTTTCTTTATTTCTTTCTTTATTTCTTTCTTTATTTCTTTCTTTATTTCTTTCTTTATTTCTTTCTTTATTTCTTTCTTTATTTCTTTCTTTATTTCTTTCTTTATTTCTTTCTTTATTTCTTTCTTTATTTCTTTCTTTATTTCTTTCTTTATTTCTTTCTTTATTTCTTTCTTTATTTCTTTCTTTATTTCTTTCTTTATTTCTTTCTTTATTTCTTTCTTTATTTCTTTCTTTATTTCTTTCTTTATTTATTTCTTTATTTATTTCTTTATTTATTTCTTTATTTATTTCTTTATTTCTTTATTTCTTTATTTCTTTATTTCTTTATTTCTTTATTTCTTTATTTCTTTATTTCATTATTTCTTTATTTCTTTATTTCTTTATTTCTTTATTTCTTTATTTCTTTATTTCTTTATTTCTTTATTTCTTTATTTCTTTATTTCTTTATTTCTTTATTTCTTTATTTCTTTATTTCTTTATTTCTTTATTTCTTTATTTCTTTATTTCTTTATTTCTTTATTTCTTTATTTCTTTATTTCTTTATTTCTTTATTTCTTTATTTCTTTATTTCTTTATTTCTTTATTTCTTTATTTCTTTATTTCTTTATTTCTTTATTTCTTTATTTCTTTATTTCTTTATTTCTTTATTTCTTTATTTCTTTATTTCTTTATTTCTTTATTTCTTTATTTCTTTATTTCTTTATTTCTTTATTTCTTTATTTCTTTATTTCTTTATTTCTTTATTTCTTTATTTCTTTATTTCTTTATTTCTTTATTTCTTTATTTCTTTATTTCTTTATTTCTTTATTTCTTTATTTCTTTATTTCTTTATTTCTTTATTTCTTTATTTCTTTATTTCTTTATTTCTTTATTTCTTTATTTCTTTATTTCTTTATTTCTTTATTTCTTTATTTCTTTATTTCTTTATTTCTTTATTTCTTTATTTCTTTATTTCTTTATTTCTTTATTTCTTTATTTCTTTATTTCTTTATTTCTTTATTTCTTTATTTCTTTATTTCTTTATTTCTTTATTTCTTTATTTCTTTATTTCTTTATTTCTTTATTTCTTTATTTCTTTATTTCTTTATTTCTTTATTTCTTTATTTCTTTATTTCTTTATTTCTTTATTTCTTTATTTCTTTATTTCTTTATTTCTTTATTTCTTTATTTCTTTATTTCTTTATTTCTTTATTTCTTTATTTCTTTATTTCTTTATTTCTTTATTTCTTTATTTCTTTATTTCTTTATTTCTTTATTTCTTTATTTCTTTATTTCTTTATTTCTTTATTTCTTTATTTCTTTGTTTCTTTATTTCTTTATTTCTTTATTTCTTTATTTCTTTATTTCTTTATTTCTTTATTTCTTTATTTCTTTATTTCTTTATTTCTTTATTTCTTTATTTCTTTATTTCTTTATTTCTTTATTTCTTTATTTCTTTATTTCCATATTTCTTTATTTCCATATTTCTTTATTGATTTATTTCTTTATTTCTTTATTTATTGTTTTATTTATTGATTTATTTATTTATTTATTGATTTATTGTTTTCTTTATTGATTTCTTTATTGATTTATTTATTTATTTATTGATTTATTGTTTTCTTTATTGATTTCTTTATTGATTGATTTATTTATTTATTGATTTATTTATTTATTCATTTATTTATTTATTCATTTATTGATTTATTCATTTATTGATTTATTGATTTATTGATTTCTTTGTTTATTTCTTTGTTTATTTCTTTGTTTATTTCTTTGTTTATTTCTTTGTTTATTTCTTTGTTTATTTCTTTGTTTATTTCTTTGTTTATTTCTTTGTTTATTTCTTTGTTTATTTCTTTGTTTATTTCTTTGTTTATTTCTTTGTTTATTTCTTTGTTTATTTCTTTGTTTATTTCTTTGTTTATTTCTTTGTTTATTTCTTTGTTTATTTCTTTGTTTATTTCTTTGTTTATTTCTTTGTTTATTTCTTTGTTTATTTCTTTGTTTATTTCTTTGTTTATTTTTTTTGTTTATTTCTTTGTTTATTTCTTTGTTTATTTCTTTGTTTATTTCTTTGTTTATTTCTTTGTTTATTTCTTTGTTTATTTCTTTGTTTATTTCTTTGTTTATTTCTTTGTTTATTTCTTTATTTCTTTATTTCTATATTTCTATATTTCTTTATTTCTTTATTTCTTTATTTCTTTATTTCTATATTTCTTTATTTCTTTATTTCTTTATTTCTTTATTTCTTTATTTCTTTATTTCTTTATTTCTTTATTTCTTTATTTCTTTATTTCTTTATTTCTTTATTTCTTTATTTCTTTATTTCTTTATTTCTTTATTTCTTTATTTCTTTATTTCTTTATTTCTTTATTTCTTTATTTCTTTATTTCTTTATTTCTTTATTTCTTTATTTCTTTATTTCTTTATTTCTTTATTTCTTTATTTCTTTATTTCTTTATTTCTTTATTTCTTTATTTCTTTATTTCTTTATTTCTTTATTTCTTTATTTCTTTATTTCTTTATTTCTTTATTTCTTTATTTCTTTATTTCTTTATTTCTTTATTTCTTTATTTCTTTATTTCTTTATTTCTTTATTTCTTTATTTCTTTATTTCTTTATTTCTTTATTTCTTTATTTCTTTATTTCTTTATTTCTTTATTTCTTTATTTCTTTATTTCTTTATTTCTTTATTTCTTTATTTCTTTATTTCTTTATTTCTTTATTTCTTTATTTCTTTATTTCTTTATTTCTTTATTTCTTTATTTCTTTATTTCTTTATTTCTTTATTTCTTTATTTCTTTATTTCTTTATTTCTTTATTTCTTTATTTCTTTATTTCTTTATTTCTTTATTTCTTTATTTCTTTATTTCTTTATTTCTTTATTTCTTTATTTCTTTATTTCTTTATTTCTTTATTTCTTTATTTCTTTATTTCTTTATTTCTTTATTTCTTTATTTCTTTATTTCTTTATTTCTTTATTTCTTTATTTCTTTATTTCTTTATTTCTTTATTTCTTTATTTCTTTATTTCTTTATTTCTTTATTTCTTTATTTCTTTATTTCTTTATTTCTTTATTTCTTTATTTCTTTATTTCTTTATTTCTTTATTTCTTTATTTCTTTATTTCTTTATTTCTTTATTTCTTTATTTCTTTATTTCTTTATTTCTTTATTTCTTTATTTCTTTATTTCTTTATTTCTTTATTTCTTTATTTCTTTATTTCTTTATTTCTTTATTTCTTTATTTCTTTATTTCTTTATTTCTTTATTTCTTTATTTCTTTATTTCTTTATTTCTTTATTTCTTTATTTCTTTATTTCTTTATTTCTTTATTTCTTTATTTCTTTATTTCTTTATTTCTTTATTTCTTTATTTCTTTATTTCTTTATTTCTTTATTTCTTTATTTCTTTATTTCTTTATTTCTTTATTTCTTTATTTCTTTATTTCTTTATTTCTTTATTTCTTTATTTCTTTATTTCTTTATTTCTTTATTTCTTTATTTCTTTATTTCTTTATTTCTTTATTTCTTTATTTCTTTATTTCTTTATTTCTTTATTTCTTTATTTCTTTATTTCTTTATTTCTTTATTTCTTTATTTCTTTATTTCTTTATTTCTTTATTTCTTTATTTCTTTATTTCTTTATTTCTTTATTTCTTTATTTCTTTATTTCTTTATTTCTTTATTTCTTTATTTCTTTATTTCTTTATTTCTTTATTTCTTTATTTCTTTATTTCTTTATTTCTTTATTTCTTTATTTCTTTATTTCTTTATTTCTTTATTTCTTTATTTCTTTATTTCTTTATTTCTTTATTTCTTTATTTCTTTATTTCTTTATTTCTTTATTTCTTTATTTCTTTATTTCTTTATTTCTTTATTTCTTTATTTCTTTATTTCTTTATTTCTTTATTTCTTTATTTCTTTATTTCTTTATTTCTTTATTTCTTTATTTCTTTATTTCTTTATTTCTTTATTTCTTTATTTCTTTATTTCTTTATTTCTTTATTTCTTTATTTCTTTATTTCTTTATTTCTTTATTTCTTTATTTCTTTATTTCTTTATTTCTTTATTTCTTTATTTCTTTATTTCTTTATTTCTTTATTTCTTTATTTCTTTATTTCTTTATTTCTTTATTTCTTTATTTCTTTATTTCTTTATTTCTTTATTTCTTTATTTCTTTATTTCTTTATTTCTTTATTTCTTTATTTCTTTATTTCTTTATTTCTTTATTTCTTTATTTCTTTATTTCTTTATTTCTTTATTTCTTTATTTCTTTATTTCTTTATTTCTTTATTTCTTTATTTCTTTATTTCTTTATTTCTTTATTTCTTTATTTCTTTATTTCTTTATTTCTTTATTTCTTTATTTCTTTATTTCTTTATTTCTTTATTTCTTTATTTCTTTATTTCTTTATTTCTTTATTTCTTTATTTCTTTATTTCTTTATTTCTTTATTTCTTTATTTCTTTATTTCTTTATTTCTTTATTTCTTTATTTCTTTATTTCTTTATTTCTTTATTTCTTTATTTCTTTATTTCTTTATTTCTTTATTTCTTTATTTCTTTATTTCTTTATTTCTTTATTTCTTTATTTCTTTATTTCTTTATTTCTTTATTTCTTTATTTCTTTATTTCTTTATTTCTTTATTTCTTTATTTCTTTATTTCTTTATTTCTTTATTTCTTTATTTCTTTATTTCTTTATTTCTTTATTTCTTTATTTCTTTATTTCTTTATTTCTTTATTTCTTTATTTCTTTATTTCTTTATTTCTTTATTTCTTTATTTCTTTATTTCTTTATTTCTTTATTTCTTTATTTCTTTATTTCTTTATTTCTTTATTTCTTTATTTCTTTATTTCTTTATTTCTTTATTTCTTTATTTCTTTATTTCTTTATTTCTTTATTTCTTTATTTCTTTATTTCTTTATTTCTTTATTTCTTTATTTCTTTATTTCTTTATTTCTTTATTTCTTTATTTCTTTATTTCTTTATTTCTTTATTTCTTTATTTCTTTATTTCTTTATTTCTTTATTTCTTTATTTCTTTATTTCTTTATTTCTTTATTTCTTTATTTCTTTATTTCTTTATTTCTTTATTTCTTTATTTCTTTATTTCTTTATTTCTTTATTTCTTTATTTCTTTATTTCTTTATTTCTTTATTTCTTTATTTCTTTATTTCTTTATTTCTTTATTTCTTTATTTCTTTATTTCTTTATTTCTTTATTTCTTTATTTCTTTATTTCTTTATTTCTTTATTTCTTTATTTCTTTATTTCTTTATTTCTTTATTTCTTTATTTCTTTATTTCTTTATTTCTTTATTTCTTTATTTCTTTATTTCTTTATTTCTTTATTTCTTTATTTCTTTATTTCTTTATTTCTTTATTTCTTTATTTCTTTATTTCTTTATTTCTTTATTTCTTTATTTCTTTATTTCTTTATTTCTTTATTTCTTTATTTCTTTATTTCTTTATTTCTTTATTTCTTTATTTCTTTATTTCTTTATTTCTTTATTTCTTTATTTCTTTATTTCTTTATTTCTTTATTTCTTTATTTCTTTATTTCTTTATTTCTTTATTTCTTTATTTCTTTATTTCTTTATTTCTTTATTTCTTTATTTCTTTATTTCTTTATTTCTTTATTTCTTTATTTCTTTATTTCTTTATTTCTTTATTTCTTTATTTCTTTATTTCTTTATTTCTTTATTTCTTTATTTCTTTATTTCTTTATTTCTTTATTTCTTTATTTCTTTATTTCTTTATTTCTTTATTTCTTTATTTCTTTATTTCTTTATTTCTTTATTTCTTTATTTCTTTATTTCTTTATTTCTTTATTTCTTTATTTCTTTATTTCTTTATTTCTTTATTTCTTTATTTCTTTATTTCTTTATTTCTTTATTTCTTTATTTCTTTATTTCTTTATTTCTTTATTTCTTTATTTCTTTATTTCTTTATTTCTTTATTTCTTTATTTCTTTATTTCTTTATTTCTTTATTTCTTTATTTCTTTATTTCTTTATTTCTTTATTTCTTTATTTCTTTATTTCTTTATTTCTTTATTTCTTTATTTCTTTATTTCTTTATTTCTTTATTTCTTTATTTCTTTATTTCTTTATTTCTTTATTTCTTTATTTCTTTATTTCTTTATTTCTTTATTTCTTTATTTCTTTATTTCTTTATTTCTTTATTTCTTTATTTCTTTATTTCTTTATTTCTTTATTTCTTTATTTCTTTATTTCTTTATTTCTTTATTTCTTTATTTCTTTATTTCTTTATTTCTTTATTTCTTTATTTCTTTATTTCTTTATTTCTTTATTTCTTTATTTCTTTATTTCTTTATTTCTTTATTTCTTTATTTCTTTATTTCTTTATTTCTTTATTTCTTTATTTCTTTATTTCTTTATTTCTTTATTTCTTTATTTCTTTATTTCTTTATTTCTTTATTTCTTTATTTCTTTATTTCTTTATTTCTTTATTTCTTTATTTCTTTATTTCTTTATTTCTTTATTTCTTTATTTCTTTATTTCTTTATTTCTTTATTTCTTTATTTCTTTATTTCTTTATTTCTTTATTTCTTTATTTCTTTATTTCTTTATTTCTTTATTTCTTTATTTCTTTATTTCTTTATTTCTTTATTTCTTTATTTCTTTATTTCTTTATTTCTTTATTTCTTTATTTCTTTATTTCTTTATTTCTTTATTTCTTTATTTCTTTATTTCTTTATTTCTTTATTTCTTTATTTCTTTATTTCTTTATTTCTTTATTTCTTTATTTCTTTATTTCTTTATTTCTTTATTTCTTTATTTCTTTATTTCTTTATTTCTTTATTTCTTTATTTCTTTATTTCTTTATTTCTTTATTTCTTTATTTCTTTATTTCTTTATTTCTTTATTTCTTTATTTCTTTATTTCTTTATTTCTTTATTTCTTTATTTCTTTATTTCTTTATTTCTTTATTTCTTTATTTCTTTATTTCTTTATTTCTTTATTTCTTTATTTCTTTATTTCTTTATTTCTTTATTTCTTTATTTCTTTATTTCTTTATTTCTTTATTTCTTTATTTCTTTATTTCTTTATTTCTTTATTTCTTTATTTCTTTATTTCTTTATTTCTTTATTTCTTTATTTCTTTATTTCTTTATTTCTTTATTTCTTTATTTCTTTATTTCTTTATTTCTTTATTTCTTTATTTCTTTATTTCTTTATTTCTTTATTTCTTTATTTCTTTATTTCTTTATTTCTTTATTTCTTTATTTCTTTATTTCTTTATTTCTTTATTTCTTTATTTCTTTATTTCTTTATTTCTTTATTTCTTTATTTCTTTATTTCTTTATTTCTTTATTTCTTTATTTCTTTATTTCTTTATTTCTTTATTTCTTTATTTCTTTATTTCTTTATTTCTTTATTTCTTTATTTCTTTATTTCTTTATTTCTTTATTTCTTTATTTCTTTATTTCTTTATTTCTTTATTTCTTTATTTCTTTATTTCTTTATTTCTTTATTTCTTTATTTCTTTATTTCTTTATTTCTTTATTTCTTTATTTCTTTATTTCTTTATTTCTTTATTTCTTTATTTCTTTATTTCTTTATTTCTTTATTTCTTTATTTCTTTATTTCTTTATTTCTTTATTTCTTTATTTCTTTATTTCTTTATTTCTTTATTTCTTTATTTCTTTATTTCTTTATTTCTTTATTTCTTTATTTCTTTATTTCTTTATTTCTTTATTTCTTTATTTCTTTATTTCTTTATTTCTTTATTTCTTTATTTCTTTATTTCTTTATTTCTTTATTTCTTTATTTCTTTATTTCTTTATTTCTTTATTTCTTTATTTCTTTATTTCTTTATTTCTTTATTTCTTTATTTCTTTATTTCTTTATTTCTTTATTTCTTTATTTCTTTATTTCTTTATTTCTTTATTTCTTTATTTCTTTATTTCTTTATTTCTTTATTTCTTTATTTCTTTATTTCTTTATTTCTTTATTTCTTTATTTCTTTATTTCTTTATTTCTTTATTTCTTTATTTCTTTATTTCTTTATTTCTTTATTTCTTTATTTCTTTATTTCTTTATTTCTTTATTTCTTTATTTCTTTATTTCTTTATTTCTTTATTTCTTTATTTCTTTATTTCTTTATTTCTTTATTTCTTTATTTCTTTATTTCTTTATTTCTTTATTTCTTTATTTCTTTATTTCTTTATTTCTTTATTTCTTTATTTCTTTATTTCTTTATTTCTTTATTTCTTTATTTCTTTATTTCTTTTTTTCTTTATTTCTTTATTTCTTTATTTCTTTATTTCTTTATTTCTTTATTTCTTTATTTCTTTATTTCTTTATTTCTTTATTTCTTTATTTCTTTATTTCTTTATTTCTTTATTTCTTTATTTCTTTATTTCTTTATTTCTTTATTTCTTTATTTCTTTTTTTCTTTATTTCTTTATTTCTTTATTTCTTTATTT
>OX031007.1:91472980-91761980 GCA_943735925.1 Pollenia amentaria | reverse complement strand
ATTTGAACCAAAGTTCGTCCTATTGGATAGTAATTTAGACGCAAAAATAAAAAATAAAAATTGTTTTTTTGAAAGATTGACAAAAAATGATATCTAATTTGTTTGGGACAAATTTTGCTAACACCAATAGGTAATAAGTTACATGGATGAGAAAGAATAGCTGTTTAGCCAAATTTTCAAATTTTGACCCCTTGTAATTCAGAAACCTTTTGACCGATATTGTTGAAAAACGTTGTCTAAACTACTATCCAATAGGACTTATCTTGCTGTGATTTCATCCAAATCGGAAGACAAAGATTTTAAAAGTTGGGTCACTTGACATAAAATCCCCCATATCGCTAAAAAGAACAACATTTTTCGGTTTCTGGAAACTTAATATTTAATACTGGATAAAAAAGTCATCACAGTAGCAAGTCAGATGAAACTAAAAACGTAAGTGTGAAAGCAAAAAATACATATTTAGTCAATTCACAAGGTATCCTAACATGTCATATTGTCAAAATGTCCTAATATTTCACAATGGTTTAAAAATATTGTTGTTGGTTTGTTAACAAAAAGTGTCTTAAATAAATAGAACGTTGCTTGCTGTGTTTATTGTGCTGTCGTAATTAATCAGAAAAGTCCAGCGCTGAGCGGCTGAGCCGTACAACAATATTTTTAAACCATTGTGAAATATTAGGACATTTTGACAATATGACATGTTAGGATACCTTGTGAATTGACTAATTGTAAAAACAGCTAAACATCAAACCTAGAAAAAAAAGCACTTAAGGGTTCGGGCAACTTAACTATACAAGCAGTTAACCAACAACAGGATATTTGTGTAAATAATTTTTATTTTTGCACAAACAGGCTTCATAATTTTTTCATATGTGTGTTTAAGCATTTATGTGGCCTATTTGGCCGTTAAGTAAAGTGTTTTTGCTATAAACAGTGCGAAAATGCGGCTAAATAAAATGGTTGTGTTTGTAATTTGCAAAAACAAGAAATCTCGGTTAAATCAAAAACTTATTTTTGCAATAAAAAAGCCCTTTTAAAATAAAAAATAAATTGTTTATAAGTTTTGGTTGGCAGTTGAAAGACTAAAATATTTTCCTTTTGATTAATTAGAAAAAATACTTTTCTATGATTAACAGATTATGTGTGGCAAGTAATCATACAAAAAAAAGGAATAGCTGATCACCACGGCATTTTCGGAAGCTATCACATTTGTCTTACAAATAAGTCTGTTACATTTGTAAAAATTGGACGAGATAAAAACTTAGGAGACCATGAAGTAATTCCAAGAGAAGTTTTGCTAACCACAATACGCAGGTAAGTTTGGCTTAGATGTGTGTTTGTTAATTGTGCGTTTAGATTTTAATTTAGAACTTTCATAACATAACGATATAAATCTATACTAGGCGAATTCATTAAAAAGTCACCGTCAAAGCCCAGCTGACCATTTTTTTACTATTTCTTTTTATATTGAGTTTACGTTTTGTTGTTGTCAGTGGTGTTTACTTATTTACAGTGCCGGGCCTTTTATGAATTCGCCTTGAGTCTATAATGTAAAATTGAATCTATTTAAAAAAAATTTACGCTACTGACTGACTGGTGATTCATCAGCGCACAGCCCTAACGCCTGAAGCTAACTTTGTTCCGAAGGTTGATCTCTCGCCAAATCGATCTACTGAGACGTGATTTTGGAAATGTTAGGAGGTAGAAATATTAAAAACGTTTAAATTCGCTTACGCCCTTAAGCAACAGAGCTGTATCGGTTTTTTGGGACACAATTTTTTTTTTTTTTTTTTTATTATTATTCCTACACTAAATCCCGCGAAGCTTTTTGTTTTCGGCCGGAGACCATAGTCTCTGGCGCACCCGTGCAAATACTAATAACGTAGAATGGATATGTTTAAAAAGATAATTATTCAGAATTAAATTTAAATTATTCAAAAACTTTTTTTCATTTAATTTGAAACGGACTAAGTAAAGCGATTAATAATATTCAACCATGCCGCGATGTATTATACCACATTCAAAACTTATCTAAAAAATACAAATATAAATTTTGTACTTTTTCGAAATTCCAACGTTTTGAGTCGAATATCGTACCTGTTTTTGGCACTTTTTTACAAAACCTTTTTCTCTATTCATTGGCATATACGTATTAAATTATTATTATATTACCATGGCTGCCAGATTTGACAATTTATTGTCATTTTAACGATTATTGGGTACAAATTTACAAAAGTTATTAATATAATTTATAGTTGTATTTTAGCTTCTTAGATACTTAAATTTTTTTGATTAGTAGTTATTATCATGTCTTAGCAGCGCGAGGCTTTTAAGATCAATTTTTAACAATTTGTTTTAAGCCCCTTAAAGAATTTTCGACGTGTAAAATAGGTGTTTGATATCTCTTGGCCTCAGTTCATGTAAAAACTAATTTTCTAACTTTTTAATTAATGACAATACTTTTAAAAACCTTTGATTGTGTAACTCCAATAAATCTTGCTCCTAATCAAGTAACGGCTCCAGTTCGAAATTCTGAAACATGTTTAGCCTTCCAGTATATAGCAGTGACATTTATTGACAGCGAGAATTGACTTACACTACCAAAATTTTAAATATTTTGAATTCTTTGCTATTCGTAAGAAAGTATTTTTTTAACTAAAGGAAGTTTAAACTATACACAGAAAACATTATTAATTTTTTCCAATCACCATTAACTTAGATTATAAAACTTGGACTCGGGAAGATCTATTGTTCCCGAAAATGGGTATGTTTATTTTGGGCATTACTCTTCCATTTTTGGGAGAAAGGTTTCAGGGTTTTCGGGAAATATATGCTGCTAAAAATCTGACATTTTGGTATATAAAACGTGTTCATATGTCATACTAGAGCCCTAAAATTTAAAATTTTGAGTATTTTCAATAATGTCTTTGTACGGGAGGTACTACGCCCACTTTTCCAATCGCGCCCATATTTTGTGGGATACTGTGTATTGATAACCGATATGTTTGTACCTGATTTGGGAACTTTAGCTCGTTTCGTTCTCCAGATATACAGAAATGTATAACGTCTTTGTATGGGAAGTGCCACACCCACTTCTCCAATCCCGCCCATTTATTTAGAGAGTTTGTGTATTGGCGAGCAACATGTTTGTACTAAATTTGAAAGCTGAAGCTCCTACCGCGAGATATGCATAAAAAAAGAATTTAATTAATTTAATAACAAATTCATAATATCAAGCAAACAATTTGTTGATTTTGCACCTATTACCAAAATGATTACTAAAAATTTTAAAATTTTGAAAAAAATTTTCAATAAATGATATTTTTAATTTTAATTAAAAAAGTGATAAAAAAAACTTTGCATTTCAAACAATGTGTTAATTTATTTAAATAAATATTGACAATTCCCAACAACAATTCTATGTACATGTTTAAATTATTTTATTTTAACGAAAAAGTCAATTAAGGTTTTTTGTTATTTAATTAAAATTTTAATTGAAAATTTATTTGAAAACAGCTAAAATGTTAATTAAATCAAAATAAAATATTTAATTTTCTTTTAACTAAAAAATTATTGATTCAGTTATTTGTGTGTGCTTTTTAAACTATTTTTTTAATTGATAAAATACTTTTTTCTGTGTACATAGTTAATGAAAGCGAAATTTTTATTTTGGGATTTTTTAATAATATATTTAAATTTTATGAGGAACGGAAACTAAAAATAACAATGCATTTTCAAAACTTATTAAAAGTAAATAATTTTTTACATTGACCATATTTGTGACGATTGAGGTAAGGTCATTTGACGTTTTTTTTTCCTCAAAATTTGACGATTTTCAACCAAATTTATCTGGTAGCAATGGCTCCTACTAAAATGTTAAGGTTTTTGATACTTCAATGGGGAAAAAGTATCAAAAAGGGGAAATACGGGAATTTAATTGTTGTTTTATTTTTCCGTTCTACATGTAAAATTTGAATTTTCTATAATATTTAACTTAGAAACATTAAATTATAGGGTCAGGGTCCTGAGTGAACCTATAAGATGAAAAATGTTGGTACTTTTTGTTAAAACCTGAAACATAAACTTTGTAATATAAATGTTTCGTTGTCAGCACTAAAATAGCAGCTTTTTTGTATATTTCATTTGTTATCATTTACTGCTGTATAGAGCTCTTTTATTGAAGCGCTCGATTATGCGCTTTTTTTCCTAAGTGCCTCAAAAAACACAAAATATTTGACTAGAAAGTAAGTTAGTATTAAGTAAAACAAAGATTTGGAATATTCTGTTAAATTACAGGTGTAATAGACTATTAAGATGAAGTACATGGTTATAAATGCAATATACTGCTCTTAAACAATAAATATAAATGTTGTTAAATGCAATTATAAATACGATAATCACACAATTAATATCTAGCATCATTAGGTTTGCATTGACATTGAAAAACAAGTTTGCTTTTCTGATGCAGCGCAGGCAGTAGTGCATTTGAGCACGTAGGGAAATTATATTATTATAGATATTATGACATATTATGTATAATTTTTAATTGATTTTAATTTCTAATTAGTGGTGGCTTAAAAATAAAAATTAACACTATTAAATTTATCTATAAATAGATTTTAAAAAGCCAACTTTTTTATTCTGATTGATTTCCTTATAATTAATTTTCATATATTGAATTTTTCTTTACAACGTACAAATTTTGCAAATAAAACCTTGACTCATATACATACATACATACATATTTGCCCCCATATAAGGAATTATTTAAAAAAAAAAACTTCTGTAGCGCATACTTACAACGCTATGTACAGATCAAAATGTAAACTTTAATTAGCTGATTTAAAATTTTCTTTTCAAAAATACCCATTTTCGGGAACAATAGATCTTCCCAAGTCCATAATCTAAGTAAATGGTTTTTTCTTCCTAAAGACGTGAGTATATAAATCTGCCAAATCGGTTAAGAAATGGTTAAGTTATGGTTCAGCATCAACATTTTTATAAAAACTAAATTTTTTAAGCTGTTACATGACCTATGGATACGTCTTATATATCAAAGGATAGTAGAACATATTTGCTGAAAAACTCGGAAAGATCGGTTCAGATACAAAAAAGTTATTACCAAAATATAATTTTTTTTTAAGAAAAATACCTATTTTCGGGAACCGTAGATCTTTCCGAGTCCAAGTTTTATTACCAAAGTAAATGGTAAATTTCTTCCTAAAGACATAAATTTCTTCCTAAATCTACCAAATCGATTGAAAAATGCCCGAGTTATGACCAAATTACTGAAATACCAATATTTACTTTTTTTTTTTAATAATTAAGTTGTTATATTTGCGTCTTACTTAGAGAGAGAAATGTCAAAAGTTGCTTGTGTTTTTTGACATATCGATTAACGAAAACAACAAAAAAATACATTGGTGTGTTTTTGGTGTTGTTACTTGTTGTAGTATCGACACCACCGTATACATGAATTCGCCTTGAACTCACACAAAGATATTTGCTTATATGAAAAAATATAAATACGGCCTATTTACTTATATTAAAGTTAAGTTCGCATGCGTACTAGTGGTCGAGTGGTCTAGCCGTTATGTCACAAATAAACGTCTGAGTGTTGACGGGTTCAAATCCCATTCAATAATTTTTTTTCTTGGTATTTATAAATTATTTTTAATTAAATAAAAAATATATCAGTTTTTGCTATTTTTACTTTTATATCCTTTAAAATACACTTTTTTTTTATTAAATTTAGAGTTTTGTTCTAAATAAATGCGCATTTTTTCTGTGGCTAATAATTTTATATAAAAACCAAACAATTTATTTTTGGTACAACCCTTAATATCTCAAAACAAGAAATTCCGACTTAAGACATTATTATTTAATGCCACATATATATTATATATGTAGATTTTACTTATCGCACCATGGTGAAGGGTATATAAGATTCGGCATAGCCGAATATAGCACCCTTATTTGTTTCCTTCTCATTTTGTTGAGAGCTGTTGTTGAGTGAAGTGCGTTTGTAACTATCGGAGAAAAAATATGAATAAATAAATCGGAAAATGGGAACAAATGCAAATTGTGAGAGTTGGAAAGCAAATATAAAATTTTTCCAAATTTTTGGGACCTAAAATATGATAGGTATACAAAGAAAGTAAATAAATTTTTTTATTGTGTTTTGTAGTAGTACATTCAAAAAACACGCAATACTGATGTTTCTTTTTTAGTGTATTTGTCTGTGGTAAAAATTTAAAAAAGCAGCGCATAGTTCGCAAATGAGAATCCGAATATTCGACTCACCTTAATAGATATTTTACTGATACACATATTTGTATCACGTTTGTACTTAAATATATATGCATAAAGACTTTAAATATTAAAGGTCCATAAATCCTAAACTAGATCCTTGGGCGCAAAAAAACGATATCAAAAATTTTTATTTTCAAAGCACTTTTTAATGCTGTATATTTATATACATGTATAATGTTTTCTACTTTTTTTTACTAAAGCGCCGATATCTTTACGTATTGGCGTTTTCATACAAGAACGTTTGCAACAAGCAATACTAAGTGCATAATCAGAACAAAAAGAATTTACAATTTACATACATATATGGATGAAGAAAAAATTATCTTTTTGTTGCAAAAAAAAAAAAGGAATTTCTTGCTATTAAATAACTCATCATGACTTTAAGAAGCCGGAAAAGAAGAAAACTTCATGGAGAGAATTTGGAATGGCGATGGATTATTTTGGGTTTATTTTTTGTTATTTTGAACACACTTCAACACCATATGACACGTTTATGTATTTTTAACAACTACCAGCCTTTGAAGTCGACCTCAACATTTACGTATCCGCGTTCATTCTATTTTATACTACGGTTGCGACCGAATTGCTATAGAAAAAGAAAAATTTTAATAACATTATTTTTGTGTTTTCAACTTGAAAACAAAATAAATTAAGGAACAAATAAACAAAAATATTAATAAATTTGGTTTTTTGTAAGTTTATTTTCAAAAGAAAACTAAGCACGTTTAACGGAGTTGTGAGTAAATAGATTGCGTTTTAAGAAATGTACGCCCGTACATCCTACGTTCTTACGACGTACTTATTTGCACAGATTACACACATATATGTAAAAAGTGACGTGTGAAAAAGGCCTAAATCCGTTGCGATGGCAGCTTTCGAAGAAATAGACAAAAAGCGTTTTTTGGTAGTGAAGTGGAAATGTGTAAAAACACGCCGCTACAATCAACCCAAATTGCGCGATCAAAACAAAAATAACAAAACACAAACCACGTTTAACAAAAGCATTAGTTCAACAAATGTTTTATTTTGCGCCAAAAAATGTACTTAGTATTGTTTTTTTGTTTTATAATGTTATTTACTTACTTAAATATTATTAACTAGTGTTGCGATAAGCTTAAAAGTTAATTTTAAGAAGTTCAAAAAGAAATGAAAAAGGGCAGCTTTCTAAGAAAGAGACAACAAATCTTCCGTCTCGTGACATATCTGTGTGTAATCTGTGCTTATTTTTTTGCTGCCTTAATCGTAAAGAACATGCGTTTAAATTTTAAGCAAAATTGTTTTGAAAAAAACGTGTTTACAAAAAGTATCCAAAAGTTGGATATTTTACCCAGTTTTGTCGCCTTTTCTTTTTTCCCAAACCTTTGCGTAGCTATTACAAATAAACAACAGAGGAAATTATCCAATTTGGCATAGACGTTTTCCAATTTTAATCGGTTAAAAAAATAGTTTACAAGAAACTATTTATTTTAAAAATTAAAAAGTTAAATAAAATTCATATTAGAAGAACTTTAAAAAATAGCCCATATCGCTTTTGTTCAACAATAGTGTATTAATTCCAAATTTTTATCTTTTCACTTTTTGGAAAAACTAGACACCTAATATAATCTACTAGCTGTAAAAATATCGTGATATTATACATTTCCTTGAATTTACTTTATAGGGCATTTACATTACATCGAAATCTAGTAGATTTCATTTGAAATCTTCCTCCAAATCTAGTTCGTTTACATTATACTTGTTTGACATTAGTGAGATTTGGTTTTCACAACAAAAACCGCTGACTGAATTTTTTTTGTGTAACACATACTTACATATAAAAAAATAGGCATTTAAAAATTTGCATTACATTTTCTTTATAATCAACTTCATTTATTTTATTAATATTATTTGTCATTTGCATTTTTTTTACTATTTTACAAAATTTTTGAATTTTTTTAACAATTTTAACTAGCAGCTATTATTGTTTTTGTTTTGTTTTTTGTTAAAATGTCATTTTTTTCTTGTGCAGGGAAGTAGTTTTTAGTGCTATATGGGGAAAAACATAGTTGCATCAATAAGTACTACTAGATTTCGAATAGATTTCGTCAAAATCTAGTTACGGAGTAGATTTTGTTTTGTACGGGAAATCTAGCCAAAAACAACTAGATTTGGCTCGAAATCTCGAAAGTACTAGATTTCGTTGTAGTGTAAATTGGCTATTATGTACATTGTCTTATTATTCTTTGAATACTTTTGTTCTTAAAATACCACAGAAAGTTGAATTTTTTTTGTTTGTTTCTAACATAATTTTTGCTTAAATTAATTTTTGCTATATATTAGGTAATGACAAAATTTAATAACATATTTTTTGAAATGTGGAAAAACTTCAAACTCATCGCAACATCTTACTTCGAATACGCAAAAATTTCCAATATTTTGCTCTATCCATTATTTAAGTTCCTAAAAAAAGGGCATAGGTCAATCCACTCATTATTAACTTCTTGAATATTCTTTAAATCTACTTAATTCGGCACAATATCACATAATTGAGAAACACGATTGGATAACTTTGCTATACTAACGGCCGTTTTCACAATATATAATTATATTTATTTAACAAGAAAATAAACAAGCTGTACGTTAGGTTAACAAACACTTCTTAACCAACGGTTAAGAGTTTCGTTTTACCACCTTTTGGTTACATAATAAAAACTTTAGATAGAATGTGTGGCAATACCATCACCCTTTGTTTACGAAAAAATCGTGTAATGTAAAACAAAAAATTGATTTTCAATTGTAAATGTTTTTTATAAATTTCAATATCATAAATAAAGAATTTGTTTTCAGATAAAGGAGCTTTACTCTACGCAATAAAAGCGAACATATGAACATATTTGATCAAAAGATATGTATTAATATGTATGTCTGTGGAAAAATTCAATAGCCCAACATTTTTTGTAAAAGAAAATAATGATGATACAAATTTAATTTTATTTCATTATAAGGACCTTTAATTCTTAATTATTATAAAGAGTAATTATAATTACATAGCTTAATGACTTTTGGATAAATGCTCATATTTGTCATAATGGAAGTGTGTTTTTTGAAACGAATCATGTTCGAAATAGAATTTACATATTGACAACAAATATTTGCGTTAAACAAACAATAATTTCACAAGCTTTTTAATATTTAAGATATACCGAGAAATAGTAAGGGTTCCAATTGTTAAGAACATTTTTAATACTCGTTTTAACACTACCTAAAAAAATTTTGTTTAAATGAAAATTTGTATGGCTATTTTTAAATTTTCTTTTGATTTTTGTTTAAAAGTTTCGGTTACGTGTTAATCGTAGATTGTGAAAAGCAAATTTTGCTAACTTACGGTTAATGTTTCAATTAACATTTGATCATGGATTGTGAAAAGGGCCGTAAAAGGTGTTAAAGCTTCAATGGGTTTTAGAAGGTCGTTTCAAAATCGAACATTTTTACAGAACATTAAAAATGCAGCATAAAACTTTAAACAATTAACTCTAAAGTCCAATTCACCATCTTCAGATACTTTAATAACATTTACAAAAATTGACGTAGGCTGGACGAAAGAAATTACCCTTCAAGATACCATCAAAAAACAATTTATAAAGGCACACGATAAATTTACTCACTAAACTGGAAGTCAGCTGTTTTCTTGAATGTAAATTGAAACACTCAACTTGAAATAGAATTTTAAAAGCAAGTTCGCGTCATTTTTAAAAAGGTAAACCAGTGTGAGTGTATTAACACTTGAAAGACAAAACCTGATCGTGTAACCCTCAAATAAGGTAAGTAGTATTAAAGGGGTACACAAAATTAAACAAATTTTCAACAATAAAGATCTGTTAGTAGCAAAAAATCAACCCTTAATATTTTCATAAAAAAATCTACCAAATCGATTGAAAAATGCCCGAGTTATGACCAAATTACTGAAATACCAATATTTACTTTTTTTTTTTAATAATTAAGTTGTTATATTTGCGTCTTACTTAGAGAGAGAAATGTCAAAAGTTGCTTGTGTTTTTTGACATATCGATTAACGAAAACAACAAAAAAATACATTGGTGTGTTTTTGGTGTTGTTACTTGTTGTAGTATCGACACCACCGTATACATGAATTCGCCTTGAACTCACACAAAGATATTTGCTTATATGAAAAAATATAAATACGGCCTATTTACTTATATTAAAGTTAAGTTCGCATGCGTACTAGTGGTCGAGTGGTCTAGCCGTTATGTCACAAATAAACGTCTGAGTGTTGACGGGTTCAAATCCCATTCAATAATTTTTTTTCTTGGTATTTATAAATTATTTTTAAGTAAATAAAAAATATATCAGTTTTTGCTATTTTTACTTTTATATCCTTTAAAATACACTTTTTTTTATTAAATTTAGAGTTTTGTTCTAAATAAATGCGCATTTTTTCTGTGGCTAATAATTTTATATAAAAACCAAACAATTTATTTTTGGTACAGCCCTTAATATCTCAAAACAAGAAATTCCGACTTAAGACATTATTATTTAATGCCACATATATATTATATATGTAGATTTTACTTATCGCACCATGGTGAAGGGTATATAAGATTCGGCATAGCCGAATATAGCACCCTTATTTGTTTCCTTCTCATTTTGTTGAGAGCTGTTGTTGAGTGAAGTGCGTTTGTAACTATCGGAGAAAAAATATGAATAAATAAATCGGAAAATGGGAACAAATGCAAATTGTGAGAGTTGGAAAGCAAATATAAAATTTTTCCAAATTTTTGGGACCTAAAATATGATAGGTATACAAAGAAAGTAAATAAATTTTTTTATTGTGTTTTGTTTGTAGTAGTACATTCAAAAAACACGCAATACTGATGTTTCTTTTTTAGTGTATTTGTCTGTGGTAAAAATTTAAAAAAGCAGCGCATAGTTCGCAAATGAGAATCCGAATATTCGACTCACCTTAATAGATATTTTACTGATACACATATTTGTATCACGTTTGTACTTAAATATATGCATAAAGACTTTAAATATTAAAGGTCCATAAATCCTAAACTAGATCCTTGGGCGCAAAAAAACGATATCAAAAATTTTTATTTTCAAAGCACTTTTTAATGCTGTATATTTACATACATGTATAATGTTTTCTACTTTTTTTTACTAAAGCGCCGATATCTTTACGTATTGGCGTTTTCATACAAGAACGTTTGCAACAAGCAATACTAAGTGCATAATCAGAACAAAAAGAATTTACAATTTACATACATATATGGATGAAGAAAAAATTATCTTTTTGTTGCAAAAAAAAAAAAGGAATTTCTTGCTATTAAATAACTCATCATGACTTTAAGAAGCCGGAAAAGAAGAAAACTTCATGGAGAGAATTTGGAATGGCGATGGATTATTTTGGGTTTATTTTTTGTTATTTTGAACACACTTCAACACCATATGACACGTTTATGTATTTTTAACAACTACCAGCCTTTGAAGTCGACCTCAACATTTACGTATCCGCGTTCATTCTATTTTATACTACGGTTGCGACCGAATTGCTATAGAAAAAGAAAAATTTTAATAACATTATTTTTGTGTTTTCAACTTGAAAACAAAATAAATTAAGGAACAAATAAACAAAAATATTAATAAATTTGGTTTTTTGTAAGTTTATTTTCAAAAGAAAACTAAGCACGTTTAACGGAGTTGTGAGTAAATAGATTGCGTTTTAAGAAATGTACGCCCGTACATCCTACGTTCTTACGACGTACTTATTTGCACAGATTACACACATATATGTAAAAAGTGACGTGTGAAAAAGGCCTAAATCCGTTGCGATGGCAGCTTTCGAAGAAATAGACAAAAAGCGTTTTTTGGTAGTGAAGTGGAAATGTGTAAAAACACGCCGCTACAATCAACCCAAATTGCGCGATCAAAACAAAAATAACAAAACACAAACCACGTTTAACAAAAGCATTAGTTCAACAAATGTTTTATTTTGCGCCAAAAAATGTACTTAGTATTGTTTTTTTGTTTTATAATGTTATTTACTTACTTAAATATTATTAACTAGTGTTGCGATAAGCTTAAAAGTTAATTTTAAGAAGTTCAAAAAGAAATGAAAAAGGGCAGCTTTCTAAGAAAGAGACAACAAATCTTCCGTCTCGTGACATATCTGTGTGTAATCTGTGCTTATTTTTTTGCTGCCTTAATCGTAAAGAACATGCGTTTAAATTTTAAGCAAAATTGTTTTGAAAAAAACGTGTTTACAAAAAGTATCCAAAAGTTGGATATTTTACCCAGTTTTGTCGCCTTTTCTTTTTTCCCAAACCTTTGCGTAGCTATTACAAATAAACAACAGAGGAAATTATCCAATTTGGCATAGACGTTTTCCAATTTTAATCGGTTAAAAAAATAGTTTACAAGAAACTATTTATTTTAAAAATTAAAAAGTTAAATAAAATTCATATTAGAAGAACTTTAAAAAATAGCCCATATCGCTTTTGTTCAACAATAGTGTATTAATTCCAAATTTTTATCTTTTCACTTTTTGGAAAAACTAGACACCTAATATAATCTACTAGCTGTAAAAATATCGTGATATTATACATTTCCTTGAATTTACTTTATAGGGCATTTACATTACATCGAAATCTAGTAGATTTCATTTGAAATCTTCCTCAAAATCTAGTTCGTTTACATTATACTTATTTGACATTAGTGAGATTTGGTTTTCACAACAAAAACCGCCGACTGAATTTTTTTTGTGTAACACATACTTACATATAAAAAAATAGGCATTTAAAAATTTGCATTACATTTTCTTTATAATCAACTTCATTTATTTTATTAATATTATTTGTCATTTGCATTTTTTTTACTATTTTACAAAATTTTTGAATTTTTTTAACAATTTTAACTAGCAGCTATTATTGTTTTTGTTTTGTTTTTTGTTAAAATGTCATTTTTTTCTTGTGCAGGGAAGTAGTTTTTAGTGCTATATGGGGAAAAACATAGTTGCATCAATAAGTACTACTAGATTTCGAATAGATTTCGTCAAAATCTAGTTACGGAGTAGATTTTGTTTTGTACGGGAAATCTAGCCAAAAACAACTAGATTTGGCTCGAAATCTCGAAAGTACTAGATTTCGTTGTAGTGTAAATTGGCTATTATGTACATTGTCTTATTATTCTTTGAATACTTTTGTTCTTAAAATACCACAGAAAGTTGAATTTTTTTTGTTTGTTTCTAACATAATTTTTGCTTAAATTAATTTTTGCTATATATTAGGTAATGACAAAATTTAATAACATATTTTTTGAAATGTGGAAAAACTTCAAACTCATCGCAACATCTTACTTCGAATACGCAAAAATTTCCAATATTTTGCTCTATCCATTATTTAAGTTCCTAAAAAAAGGGCATAGGTCAATCCACTCATTATTAACTTCTTGAATATTCTTTAAATCTACTTAATTCGGCACAATATCACATAATTGAGAAACACGATTGGATAACTTTGCTATACTAACGGCCGTTTTCACAATATATAATTATATTTATTTAACAAGAAAATAAACAAGCTGTACGTTAGGTTAACAAACACTTCTTAACCAACGGTTAAGAGTTTCGTTTTACCACCTTTTGGTTACATAATAAAAACTTTAGATAGAATGTGTGGCAATACCATCACCCTTTGTTTACGAAAAAATCGTGTAATGTAAAACAAAAAATTGATTTTCAATTGTAAATGTTTTTTATAAATTTCAATATCATAAATAAAGTATTTGTTTTCAGATAAAGGAGCTTTACTCTACGCAATAAAAGCGAACATATGAACATATTTGATCAAAAGATATGTATTAATATGTATGTCTGTGGAAAAATTCAATAGCCCAACATTTTTTGTAAAAGAAAATAATGATGATACAAATTTAATTTTATTTCATTATAAGGACCTTTAATTCTTAATTATTATAAAGAGTAATTATAATTACATAGCTTAATGACTTTTGGATAAATGCTCATATTTGTCATAATGGAAGTGTGTTTTTTGAAACGAATCATGTTCGAAATAGAATTTACATATTGACAACAAATATTTGCGTTAAACAAACAAAAATTTCACAAGCTTTTTAATATTTAAGATATACCGAGAAATAGTAAGGGTTCCAATTGTTAAGAACATTTTTAATACTCGTTTTAACACTACCTAAAAAAATTTTGTTTAAATGAAAATTTGTATGGCTATTTTTAAATTTTCTTTTGATTTTTGTTTAAAAGTTTCGGTTACGTGTTAATCGTAGATTGTGAAAAGCAAATTTTGCTAACTTACGGTTAATGTTTCAATTAACATTTGATCATGGATTGTGAAAAGGGCCGTAAAAAATGTTAAAGCTTCAATGGGTTTTAGAAGGTCGTTTCAAAATCGAACATTTTTACAGAACATTAAAAATGCAGCATAAAACTTTAAACAATTAACTCTAAAGTCCAATTCACCATCTTCAGATACTTTAATAACATTTACAAAAATTGACGTAGGCTGGACGAAAGAAATTACCCTTCAAGATACCATCAAAAAACAATTTATAAAGGCACACGATAAATTTACTCACTAAACTTGAAGTCAGCTGTTTTCTTGAATGTAAATTGAAACACTCAACTTGAAATAGAATTTTAAAAGCAAGTTCGCGTCATTTTTAAAAAGGTAAACCAGTGTGAGTGTATTAACACTTGAAAGACAAAACCTGATCGTGTAACCCTCAAATAAGGTAAGTAGTATTAAAGGGGTACACAAAATTAAACAAATTTTCAATAATAAAGATCTGTTAGTAGCAAAAAATCAACCCTTAATATTTTCATAAAAAAATAAAATAATATGAAATGTGTTTCAAGCAAAATTTTCATACAAATTTTTCTTAAAATATAACTCAAATCGACTGTAATTTTTATGAATACGGCAGTACATTTATAAAAACTTTATATTATTTTAATACTTCTTAAATTAACCTGCCAAAAAAGGAAAAGTTTTACATAATGGCAACGCTGGTAAAATGCAAATCTATTTTATTCCAAAAAATATTTTTAATTTATAAGAGTTTAATTAAACAAATTTTCATTCAATATTAGTTTTATAAACCTTTTTTTTTTCTCTCAGTATTTATTTATTGAATCTTCATATACTAAATATGAACTAACAATAATTAATCAAATCTTAACCTAATATTTGATTTATGTCCTGCCAGTGCCGGACAAAAAAGATTTCGTCATCACGGTTTCTGTTCACATATGTAGGTGTTTACCGCTCATCTGATTGGGTGAGTGCTGCAGTGTCTCTTCTTCTTAATCGAGTGTGGCCGCCATAATTTAAAATATTTCGTGCTAATGGGTTTGGGTGCAGTTCCAGCCTTTTTAAATATTTTACTGCATATTTCGTTATCATAGTTTTTACTAATGGCACATTGAGATCCTTGTGGATATTTGAGTTTTTGACGTACCAGGGGGCGGCTGTGATTATTCGAAGAAGTTTATTTTGGCGCCTTTGAATTTTTTCGATGTTAGAAGCCGAGGCAGTGCCCCATAACTGAATACCGTCATTATTTGTTTATTGAATCTTCATATATATTAAATATGAACTAACAATAATTAATCAAATCTTATCCTAATATTTACTTTATGTCCTGCTAGTGCTAGACAAAAAAGATTTAGTCATCACGGTTTCTGTTCACATATGAAGGTGTTTATCGCTCATCTGATTGGGTGAGTGCTGCAGTGTCTCTTCTTCTTAAGCGAGTGTGGCCGCCATAATTTAAAATATTTCGAGCTAATGGGTTTGGGTGCAGTTCCAGCCTTTTTAAATATTTTACTGCATATTTTGTTATCATAGTTTTTACCAATGGCACATTGAGATCCTTGTGGATATTTGAGTTCTTGACGTACCAGGGGGCGGCTGTGATTATTCGAAGAAGTTTGTTTTGGCGCCTTTGTATTTTTTCGATGTTAGAAGCCGAGGCAGTGCCCCATAACTGAATACCGTAGCACCAAATTGGCTTTAAGATAGAGTTGTAGAGTAGAAGTTTGCAATCGAGACTAAGAACAGAATTTCTTCCAATAAGCCAATTAATTTGGATTGCTTTTAGTTTCATTTGAGTTAATTTAGCTTCTATATGCCATTTCCACGTTAAACGCCGATCTAGATGTATACCGAGGTATTTTACATGCGAGTGTTGGGGTATTATTTGATTATTGATTTTAATAGGGGGGCATGTTTCCCGACGCAATGTGAATGTTATATGTGAGCATTTTTGCTCATTGATTTTTATCCTCCATTTTTTTAACCACCTTTCCAGTTCAAATATATGGTCCTGTAAGTAACGAGATGCTTCTTGACAGTTTGCGTGTACGCTTAGAAAAGCTGTATCGTCCGCAAATGTTGAGGTATGGGTGTAGCTGTTTGTAGGCAAGTCCGAAGTATAAATTAAGTATAATAGAGGGCCCAGGATGCTGCCTTGTGGGACTCCAGCGTTAATTGGCTGAGGAGAACTTAAAAAATCGCCTTCTTTAATAATAAATTTCCGACCGACTAAGTAGCTTTCTAACAGCTTGTGTATGTTTGCTGGTAAGTTTTGCTGCAATTTCAGTAGTAAACCTTCATGCCAGACTTTATCAAAAGCTTCAGACACATCGATGAAGAGTGCTGAACAATATTTTTTTTCTTCAAAGGCTTTTCTTATGACATTTACTATTCGATGAGTTTGTTCAATTGTGCTGTGTTTTCTTCTAAAGCAGAATTGATGATTGGGAATACATCTGCTTTCATTTAACATCGGTGTTAATTTTGGCACTAGTAGTTTCTCAAATAGCTTTGATATATTAGACAATAGGCTTATAGGTCTATATGACTCAACTTTTGTGGGATCCTTTCCTGGTTTAGGTATCATGGTAACTAAAGATACTTTCCACTCTTGTGGGTAGTATTCAAGGCGTAAAATAGCATTAAAAATTAGTAGAATAATTTTCTTTGCTATGCGGGGTAGCTCCAAAAGCATTTTGTTACTGATGTTATCAAAACCAGGGGCTTTCTTGGGGTTTAAATCATGAATAGCCTTTTCGATTTCTCTTATCTCAAATCTTAGTGGAACAGCTGATCTAACAACAACAGGTGGTAACTCGACCGCAGTATCGAAAGATGTATGAGGGGTAAATACGGTTTTCAAATGATTAACAAAAATATTTCCTTTTTCTATATCATTTCGTTCCCAACTTCCATTTAAGTTTCTTAATGGCGGTTTAGTGATAACTGGTCTTTTTAGATTTCTAGCTGCACGCCATAATGCGTAGTCAGATTGAGGAGTTGCATCAAGTTCCTTAAGATATTTTTCCAGAGAAGCCGTTTTTTGAGACTGCAGTAAGATTCTTAGCCTTTTTGTGCACTCTTTTAGTAAATTTTTAAGTTGAGGGGATCTGTGCAATTGACACTCCCTTCGAGCTCTCCTTTTTTCAGTCAAGAGACGCTCGACATCTGTAGAATATATTTTACTATTTTTGATGTTTTTGCGGGCTATGCTAGAATGTTGAACAGCTAGTTTGAGATAATTGTCAAAATTTACAATAGAAAGATTCACATTCTCCGGTGTTCTAAGCGGAATATTTTCAGTGCAGTGGGTACTGAGATATTTTTTATATTTTAACCAATTTATTTGTGTTGCTGACGTCACTAAGTATCCACACGGAGATACAATTCTATAAGGGTTTGCTATAGTTAGAAGTGTAGGTGTGTGATCAGAAGATAATTCTAAAGAAGCTTCAACATGAATCGTTTCTGCGGGGATGTTTTTAACCACGCCAAAATCGATGACATCTGGAATTTTTTGCTGATCAGTAGGCCAATAAGTTGGTTGACCACTCGCGACCACATTTAAATCCATTTTAGACATTGTATTGTACAAAACACGACCCTTTGGTGTTATGAGCCGTGACCCCCAGAAGGTATGTTTAGCGTTGTAATCGCCAGCGTCTAGGAATCAGGGTCCTAATGATTTAAAATATTTATAATATTGGCTTTCTGATATTGAAAAACTAGGTGGAGAGTATAATGATGAAAGTACTAAGTTTCGACTTAGCTCTTCAACACAAATGTTCGTTGGTTGCAGATAATCTTCACGATAATCACACATTAAGTAGTGTTTGATTCGGGCTTTTATCAAAATAGCAGTGCCTCCACAAGCTCTATCTCGAGGGTCCTTGGTATCATATAATATATAACCATTAATTTTAAACGTATTTCTTGAGGTCAAATGAGTTTCAGAAACCATCATTACATCAATTTGTTTACTTTAAAGAAAGTATTCTAGTTCATTTTTATGTTGGCGAATGCCGTTTGCGTTCCAAAAACAAATTTTTAAACAATTCATGGCTTGTTTAGTACAGCCTGCAATAACATCGATTGCATTCTTAACATTTCCTGCATCATATTACCCATTGTGTTCGTAAAGTTAGTTACTGTTTGCACTAGTGTTTCCATGGTTTTTTCTAGACGACTTAAATTAGAAACTGGAGTCTCATCATTATTTGGCAAATCACCTTGAATTGGAATATGGTTTGATTTTAGGACGTTTGCGTAGGATGTTCTGTTATTACTAGGCTGCGGCACTTGAATGTCATTAGTGTTAACTTGATGTGATACCTGCATTTGAGGGGGATTAGGTTTCGGTCCAACCGAGCGCTTGACTATAGAGTATACAGGGCATCCTCTATAGTTGGCAGTGTGATTACCACCACAGTTGCTGCATTTTTTTACATTGGGGTCGTTTTTAGACTTATCGCAGAGAGCTGTACCATGCAACTCTCCACATACAACGCAAACAGGGGTTAAATGGCAGTATGCCTTAGTGTGACCAAATTCTTGGCAGTTTAAACATTGCACGGGACCGTTCCTTTTGTGCGGCTCCTCTATCGTTATTTTCCTATACAGGATATATTTCAGACTGTAAATGGGATGCGTTTCGTTTTTTTAAGCTTAACGTCGCCGGGTTCTAACTCCACTCGAAATAGTGGCTGGGGATTTTTTCTCTATTTTTAATATTTATTACGTTTTTTATTTTGAAGCCCTTCTCTTCTAAAAACGTTTTTATCTCACTTGGGTCTACGCATGAATCAATGCCCTTTATCACTACCTGGAGACCTTTACTGCTCTTCAGTTGGTATGTATAAAAGTTTTTTTTAGTGCCTCTAATTTCGTAATTACCTTACGAAAGTCATCTTCACGATTAACTTGTATTTTTGTCTCATTTATACTACCCCGCTTAATTGCAACTACATAAAAAGAATTTTCACCTATTACCGAGATCAAATTCTTTATTAGTTCATTTGAGTTTTGCTCTCTAAGATATATCGGCGGTGGCTTAGAAGATTTGATAACGTTTTGTGCTTCCGGAGATTCCTCATCCAGAATTGCAAAACGATTTTGAGAACTTGTTTTATCAGCTGTACCATCTTTTAAGACTTTTGAGACCGAAGCAACTGCTGAAGAGGTTGGGCTGCGACCCCGTTTAAGCACTGTTATGTACCTATCAATACCTACTTGTACTGGAGGCTTTTGACCACTTTTTACTTGTGGAGCTGAGTTTTCCATCATGCCTGATTTGGGGGTAATATTGTCATCACTTATTACAATCGTTTTTGCCTCTGAGGCACCGCTTGCAGGTTTTATATTTTTTATTGTATTAATATCAACCGTATTATTAGACACCGAAGGTGATACTGAGTTTTCTATTATGCCTGATTGGGGGTTAATATTTACATCACTTATTAAAATTGTTTTTGTTGTTGAGGCAACGCTAGCAGGTTTTATATTTGTTATTGTATCAACCGTGTTACCAAATACAGGCGGCGAGAGGGATCGCGTGCGAGTAATAGGTTTAGCCGTTAGGTATTTGCTATCATCGATTCTTTTTTTTATTTCTGCATTTGTTTCATTAACACTCACTGTGATATATGCATTTCTACTGTTTGCACTCATAAGAGTTTTTTTTTTTTTTTTTTTTACTGTTTACAGTTGTGCTCTTATTATTATGTTGTTATTGTTTATCAACACCGAGAATAAAAAAATGTGTGTTTATGTATGTATGTACATACATGTATTTTTTTTTCTTTTTCTTGTATTTACTTTTTAAATACACAAATCAATAATCACGTTTTAAAAATTAAAAAATAAACCGTATGCCGAGCTTAGAAAACACGTCTATCTTCAACGAGCGCGAGAGACAGAATTTTATAAACCTGAAATATTTATTATAAATACGGCTTCAAAAGTATAATTTTTAAGAACATTAATACTAAGTTTCATTAAACAAACAAAAAATTAAATCAAATTGCAAATGTCGTACTCAAGAAGTGTTTATACACATGTAGGCTGAAAATACTACAACAAAAACAACAGTTTTTTGTATTGGATTGTTAGCGCCTACAGTTTGCAATGTCAAACATTTCTAATAAAGCATTAGCTGCGTTCGAGAACACAAAAGTTTTTACTATATTTTACTGAACTTTACTGCATTTTACTAAATTGCGTTGGCGTACACAAAATACAGTAAATGAGAACACAAATTGAGAGCGTAAAGTACTGAGTACTTACAAATTTTTACTGCAGAAATTTTTGCAGTAAAATTTTTTAGTAAAACAAAAAAACATATGTTTCAAAAGGTAAACAAACAAAAGTAGCAAGCAAAAGGCATACAAATTGTGAAAAAATTGTTTAAAAAAAGAAAAGTTGAAATAAAAGCAAAAAATGAATAAATATTAATTAATTAAACTTGTTTGTGAAGAATTTATATGGCTAAATACCAACTTTTGAAACTTTGTTTTGTTATGTTAATTTTGTGGAGTTGTAAAAGTGTCAAGTACTCGGGTACTTAGAACAGCTCTTGTTTTTAAAGTTATCAATAGTAAAAAAATTATTCGTGTACTATTGATCAAATATAGCCGGACACAAATTGCAAATTCAAATAAAATAAAAAACAAACAAATATGAAAGATTACATAAAATAATTTGTTTGTATTTTCCAAAAATATTCGTGTTATAAAAAGTATTTAATCGAGTACCGATAAGAAAACGAGTTAAGTAGTCAAAAGTGTAAACATTTTTCAACACTTCAATTATTTGCCATCAGCTGTTGCCTTTATTTTACGAATTTTTACAAATTTTGCGTTCGCGTACTTTTTTGGACAACAGCTTTTTGTGAGAGCAAATTTTTAAGTTTACTCATTTACTGCATTTTACTGTAAAAGTACTCAAACGCACCTATTGTAAAACCAAAACATACTATCTGTTTGAACTGTCAAATTCGCTGCCACCTAATATAATTTGTTTTGGACATGTACGAGTATAAGAAAATATATGATTCTTTCACTCTTGCAAGAAGCATAGGCAGTTCAATATACTGTATAATATAAAGCAAAACTGCTAACTTCAAAGTCGCATATGTACAAAGATTTCACGGCGTCAAAAATAACATTTTTGTAAAGAACGATGGCAACAATACAAATCTAAATTTTAAAATGTTAAATATTAAAATGTTAAATTTATACATTTAAAGCGCATATATCGGACTTTTTATCATATTAGATCAATATATATGCTCAGCGGAATAAATTCAACCAAAAAGTTGTAAAAGTGTCAAGTACTCGGGTACTTAGAACAGCTCTTGTTTTTAAAGTTATCAATAGTAAAAAAATTATTCGTGTACTATTGATCAAATATAGCCGGACACAAATTGCAAATTCAAATAAAATAAAAAACAAACAAATATGAAAGATTACATAAAATAATTTGTTTGTATTTTCCAAAAATATTCGTGTTATAAAAAGTATTTAATCGAGTACCGATAAGAAAACGAGTTAAGTAGTCAAAAGTGTAAACATTTTTCAACACTTCAATTATTTGCCATCAGCTGTTGCCTTTATTTTACGAATTTTTACAAATTTTGCGTTCGCGTACTTTTTTGGACAACAGCTTTTTGTGAGAGCAAATTTTTAAGTTTACTCATTTACTGCATTTTACTGTAAAAGTACTCAAACGCACCTATTGTAAAACCAAAACATACTATCTGTTTGAACTGTCAAATTCGCTGCCACCTAATATAATTTGTTTTGGACATGTACGAGTATAAGAAAATATATGATTCTTTCACTCTTGCAAGAAGCATAGGCAGTTCAATATACTGTATAATATAAAGCAAAACTGCTAACTTCAAAGTCGCATATGTACAAAGATTTCACGGCGTCAAAAATAACATTTTTGTAAAGAACGATGGCAACAATACAAATCTAAATTTTAAAATGTTAAATATTAAAATGTTAAATTTATACATTTAAAGCGCATATATCGGACTTTTTATCATATTAGATCAATATATATGCTCAGCGGAATAAATTCAACCAAAAACAAAAAAACTCCGTAAAAAATGTCCTCAATCTACGATGTCCAAGGCATATAAAATTTTGAGGACAGACTTCAGAGTATGCATAAGTCCTCAGTGTATAAGGTACATTTATAACGTTTATGCAAAGTATCCGCTGTGCATATATATATATATATATATATATATATATATGCACAGCATATTTTTCGGCACTTTTTTCGAGCTACCGTATTTTTTGGGAACATTTGCATTCTTTGAGGACGGTGCCCAAAAAAATCACATACCATCAGTATATTTTGGGCACATAACAGTTTGAGTACTTTTTTTTAAAAAAAATTTTTTTGATTGATTGTTAATTTACTATTAATTCTTTTTAAAATTAACGTATCCATTAATTTATAGACTCTAAATAAATGCCTACATTTTTAATTTTTATTTAAAATTTTCCATTCGTGTGTTGCCATGTTTTCAATTTTAAATTAATATTTCTGACGCCGCACATAGGGGCTTTTTGCCAATCTAGCCGGACATTACATTTTTTTCTAGCTTATATTGCTTCTTAAAAGTTATTGAGTGACCCTAGATTGATGAAACTTGGCAGAAATATGTGTTATTGTCATAGGCAGGTAAAGATCAAAAATACTTAAAATCGGACCAAGGGGGAAAAAGTTCCCCATAGAAAAACTAGTCCTACCTCTGAAAAATTCAATTTTTTTAAAGTTTTCCTATACTTTTGTTGGCAAATACAACTTTTAACATCGGCAAAAATTAAAAACCCTAAAATTGGACCCATGAGATCGTAAAATTTCACTTTTCTCCCCGCCCTTTTTGTGGGCGGTTACATAAAATAATATTTAAAAAAATGTAAATATTAAAAGAAAAAGGTTACTAACGCCTTAATTCTATAAAAATTAAATTTTTGAACTTTTATGGGCAGGGGGAGGTATCCCTCCTAACCCACCCCCCGGAACGACCCTGTCAAAAAAAAATTTTTTTTGCTAATTTCCAAAAAATATTCATTTTTAAGATTTTATGTGACTTTTATGTATTTTATAGTATTTAATTTATATGAAAAGAATTTATTTATTCGTAATTATAACTAATTTATAATAGTGACAACTAATTTTATTTAAAATAATAACTTATTTATTTACAAGGCGCCCTATGCTCCAGTGGGAGTTAAAAGAACATATATATATATATATATTTACAATAACTTCTCTTTTGCACTAAGATGATGATGAGTGCCATGGTTCTTCTTCGTCTGTTTCTTCAAAATCCTCTTCCGAATCGGAATTCTCTTCAGAGCCAAGTACAGGTGGAAGCATAAAAGAAATTGCTTCTTTCGTAAAGGGTAATGACTTTTTATTTGGAGTTGGTATATAGTAAAAAAACTAAGTACCTGGACCCCAGATTTGATTTTTTAAATATTATTTTTGTGGTTAATAATTTTAAAAGTTATGCAAAACAGGTACATTTATTTTGCTCCATAAAATAACGTCATATAGCTGCCGCACAGGTGGTTAAAAACCGTTACGTACTGTTCGCACATTCCTTTTTTTACACAGGTAATATTATTCTAAGATGTAATAATTTAAATAAAAAACATCTACGTACAACCAAAACATTTTATGACTGACGAAAGGGTTTATATCATATGTACCTATGCAAGATGAGCAAAAACAGAAAAAAGGTGAAATTTTCAAAAAATCATTAAAAAAAATGGCGCAACAACGCGCAAGGTTTTTTTCTTGAATTTAAAAGTAGAGATCTCAAATTTTAACGTGATGTTTAACATTTTTATGGACTCTAAGGGTTGCACCTTCAAAAACCTTTAAATTTTTTTTTTTTTACAAAAAAGTGAACAAAAAAATCGTTTTTTTAATTACGAACGATTTTTTTTACCATAAAAATTGCTAATAAAATATTTCTAAAAATTTTTATAAGTAGCTGTTAATATAGCCTTTCAGAGAAAAAAAAATCAATGTAAAATCTTTATTCGTTTACCCACAAAAAAATATATTGTAAACCTCCCAAAACCGTAAAAAGTCAATAAACACGCATCCAATTTACTCAACTTTCTTGACTTTAACAGTGTCCCAAAACCACAAGTCTCAAGCAAATGACTTGAAAATTCACTATACGATGCAGAATTTTGTTGTCTGTCGAGCTGCGTACTTACATTTTTACATTTCTTAAATTTAATTTTTCGCCTAATGTCCGGCTAGATTGGCAAAAAGCCCCTATGTGCGCCGCTACACTTTTTTGCCTGACAGGCTTTGATGTGCAACAGAAAAGTGTGTGATGTAGTTAAAGAGTCAAAATGTATGTGAGAATTGACAGAACCAAAATATTGCAAAGAGTACGCAATAAAAAACAAGGTTTTTTGTTTTTTCTTTCATGTGTTTAATGTCGAAAACAAAGTGATTAAGTTTTCAAAAAGAACAAATGAAGAACAAATAATTTTTAAATTAAAAAAATTTTTGGGGAAAAAGTAAAAAAGTGGAGTTAAATCCCAAAAAAAAGTAACTGATCTAGAGGCTAAAGTTTCTGAAGCAGAAACAGAAATTTTAGAAGGTGCCCTTTTAAAGCTTTAACGCAGTACTGGCTGCGTTGGAAGATTTTTCAGAAGACGTTCGAGGGTGGGCCACAAGCATCTTAATCTTTGCTTGGATTTTACATAGCGTCTTTTACAAAATCATGAATTGTTCGATTATTCTGAAAGTGATGTCTAATGGCAATTTCTTGATAGCAAAATATCGAGTACCTCTAAAAAAAAACAGGTCAACACAATTTAAAGGTAAGTTAATACAATAACTTGTAGAAATTAAAAATTTTTGTATTTTACACCTTTTTTACTCAAAGTACTGGAACTTTTTTTTGGAAACTTTTCTAGCTGCAAATTGAACCACTGCAAAGTTGTAACACTTCAGAAAATAATCTGGCTTTTGTTACAGAAATCATTGGTTCAATTAGTGTAACTGCTTACATCTTCATTAAATATTGCACGCGCAATGTAGAAGTTACCCCTTCATTAGTAAAACGCAGCACCGGCGAATGAGTACCAAGGCATCCCGGGGAATTTTGATTAAGTCATTATTATGCTAGCATACACGAGTTTCAGAATATGATATCAGCTTCAGAGGATGCAGTCATTTAAAAATGGGATTTCAAAAAAGTGCCTTAAAATAAGGAAGAATTCTTTTTAAAGTTGTTAAGTATCCAAATGTTTATGTACTAAAAATTATTTATTTTGTATTTTTAACTGTTTCTTGTTTTTATTTTCTTTTTTTTTTAACAGGACAAAAAAATAAATAAAATTTAAACATATATTGGGGTTTTGCGAAACAATTTAAACGTTGCTTACGGAAATATAACGAGGATTAAGAGAACCAAAAAAAGTGAATAATCGGGCATGTTCTAGAATTTAAAATGAATTGAAATTGAAATCGAACTAAATTTAAAGTTCAATTATTTACAAAATGACCGTAATTTTTTCCTGGTTTCAAGAGTTGTTCTTGTAAAGCTAAATGGTACTCACAAAATGAAATTTATAAAATGGAATATTTGTTTGTACTTTCAGTATAGGGTCGGTTTAAAAATTTGCTCAATTTCAAATGTAAAAAAAAATTTGGAATAAAAATAAAGAATATGAAGTCAATCTCATTCTTTAAATATTATGTGATCCTAAAAAGGACCTCCGGCAAACATAAATTTTTTTAAAAAATCAATATCTTTTTATTTGAAATGTAACTTTTTATTTAAAATTTACTTTTTTTTTTTTTAATAAAAAAGGTACTTTTTTTGTGTACTAGTAACATGAGGACTTTGATTCGGGGCAAGGTATACAATTGTAAAATTTCAATTCAATAGAAAGATATGTAAAGATTTCTCAATGCATAATACAAACCAATTAAAATTTCTTTTAAAAATTAAAATAGAATCCCATAATTCCTGAAAAACTTCTAAAAACCCCCTACATCGATTGTATGTTGTATGAAAAAACAATAGAGCATTGTTCATACATTCACATCGCTTGTTTTTGTTTTCTTTTTTTTTTTTTTTGTTAATTATTTACGCTGACTCAAAAATTTATTTATTTGCCCAATAATAAACACACACACACACTTGCATAAAAACTTTATGTAAGCAAAGAAAATTGTCGCAATAATCCAATGAACCACACTGGTCAATGCACCAATAAAAAAAAATTGCAAACTTAGCAATGAATTACAAAAAAAATATCACATGTATGTATGTATGTTTAACTAAATAAGCAGCGTTCCCATTTATCCAAAGGGAACACACTATAAAAAAAAAAAACAAGAACAAATTGTAAACTTAGCAATAATTTAGTATTTAAGAAAGAAAATTGATCAATAAAATTGTCAGAAATTCACAACTCGTTAGTGTCTCAACTTCTTTCCACCTTTTCTCCGCTGCAACCAAGTTCAAGTGCTTGAGTTGCTCCAAACTTTACTTTGGTGATCCTGCCTCGATAAAAAACCCAACACAAATTCATTGAAGGACAAAAGAGTCCATTCAATATACAAGCATAACGATTAATGTCAACCGAAAATTCCTAAATTTTCTGCGAATTTATTGCATTTGGGTTTTTTCATGAATGATATTGCTTCTGAAATAGGTTGGCGCCTTAATTACTGCTTAACATACCAATGTCCATGCAAGAGCACACAAAAATAGTAAATAAAAAAATATTTACCTTAAATGTATGTATGAATATAAAAAATGACAATTTTTTAACCGGAAAAAATTGACATCATAAAAACAAGAGCAGTCGTAAAAATGTTTTTTTTTTCTTTCTTCAAATAAACTCGAAGAAGGCAAAGCACAACAACAATTTCAAACGTTTCATTTACGTCTTACAAATGTGCACAAGCTACTATACATATACGCATACTCTTAAAGCACTTTTGCATGTTTCTTATATTTTTGTTCTCCTTTTATAAAACTCAACTTCAAATCATATTTTGGCTCTTCAACAAATTTTATTTTTAATTAATTTAATAATTTTATTTCTTATTTTCTCTTCCATAAGTAGAAATTGTCATTTTAAATCTTTCCTTAAAAAGCAAGTACATAAAAAGTTTACTACAAACACTGATAAAAAGTAACATGTATGTTAAAAGTCCACTAAAAAGGACAGATAAGTACGCTAAAAAAACACAACACGTAAGCTAAAACAAGAGATTTAAGTGTTCGAAAAGCAATAAATCGAGAAATTCTACTTTTACTACTTTTTTTTTAGTGATTTTGTAGAATTGTCTGGAAATATGATTCTGTAACTGGTGTAGCTTAAAGATGGAATAAGGGGTTGAAATCCGTAAAATGAATTTCCGGAGGCAAGGTTTCTGAACTAAAAACACATATTACATCATTTTCTAGAATAGAGGCCTAACCAGAATGTGCATAACCCGGCTTAAGCAACTCTGCCAAAACATTTAAATCGTATGTGTCAAACCATATGGAAATTAGGGAAACTTTATATTAAGTTAAGACATTATACTTTGCTTAATAGTAAGTTTTTTTTTAACATTAGCTCTTTTATTCAAAAAAAAGATTAACATACATTTTGTAGGTTTCTATTATAAATTTAATTGTTTGTAGCGTTTACTTGTGCTCTATTTTCCGAATACTTTTGTAATTTTTGCTTAGGGCCAGCAACGCGGACCGGGTTAGTTTTAAATACCATACGAAGAATGACTAAATCAAAGCCGACGTTATTGTCTAATTTTGTTTATTGGTTTTTTTTCTTGTTGTAAAAAAAATTAAATTTGAAAAAATTATGATGAGGCAGCAAACTAAAATATTACATTTATTGGGGCTTCCTTCTGAAGGAACAACCTGTAATTAGAAATTTAAATATATTTGTAATTTTTTTTTAGCAAAGGAAATAGTATAAACCAGGGCTGTGGAGTCGTCCGAAAAAAGTACTAACTCCGACTCCGATTCTAAACGCTGAAATTTTTTAAGTGCTACTCCGACTCCGACTCACGACTCCGACAAAAAGCATGAGTGTTATGGTAGGAATTAAAGGCAGGAATTAAAGGTTGGGGGTACGATAAAGATGTTTCTACACAAAAGTGAAATAATTTTACGTCACAATTTTTCTAATACATACTAGTATTTATGCGCTATAGCAACACTTATTCTGTACAATGGTGAAAATATTTCAGCGTTGATGGTTAAAAAATTCTGATATTGAAATTATTGTCAATTCCTGCCATTAACATTTTTAAGCATGAGTAAATTATTAAAAAAATCACACATCTTTTTCAACTAGATCAATAACTGAGAATAAGTTTTGCTAATGTAATTTAGACTTTTTCCCGCACGTATAAAAAATATACCTAAATATACTTAAATAGTAAAGTTATTGAATCACCCATTTCTCATATAATAAATTAAAATCTACTTATTCATATTGATCTGCAAAATATTGCATCGCCAATTTCGAAGAATTTTTATATTGGAAAATATTAGCATTTTTTTTTAATTTTTATGCCGAAAAATTTTGGAGTCGGAGTCGCGCGTTTTTTTGGGTACTGCGACTTCGACTCCGGTACAAAAACCTCAACTCCGACTCCACAGCCCTGGTATAAACAAAAACTTACCTTCTGTGAGCTAAGCACGGCCCCCGGTTGGCTGGCATAATATGGTAGCACATCCCTCACATACAACAACGCCTGTAGCAGCCGGGGCATTTAACGTCAATGAAGTAAAAGTTTGTGTTGCACAAAGCGCTTCAGCTTGAGCTTGCGCTTTTCTTGAGTGGGCAAAGGGTGCAATAAATCTTTGGCTAGCTAAAATAAAAACAAAAACCAAACGTATTGTTTTCCAGAACCAAACCAAACAAAAAACACACCTTAATTCAGTCATTGAATTATAAAAAAAAAACGAAAAATTGCAAAATTTTAATTTCGAGGTTATGTATGGAATTTAATGTTTAGATTTTTTGGCATTTCAATTAACAATAAATTTGGATTTAAATATCTAAAATGCTTTCTTAAAATTTACACAAATTTATGATATTACTGCGACACTTATTCCATTTGACAAAACTTATGTTTGTACCGTATGCAGGTAACGCATTTACGAACGCAGAACCGAATCGCCGATCTTAACCGTGGGACGAAATATTCTCCTTTCACTGCTCTCAACATCAAATTCGTATCTGCATGCATAAGGAGCATATGCACAAAATCGACAAACAGTCTACAGAAGACTGAGTTGGCAGGGAGAATAATGGGGGGTCTTTCACTCGACCCTCCCCTATGAGTTAGAAATTCTACAATTTACTCGGATGAGATTATCCCGATCCAAAAAAGGGTTTAACGGGCCAAGGGGCTCTTGCTGCCCACGCCCTGCTGTTTAATTAAGGCTCCGAACTCCCTATGGTAATGCCTAATTTGCGCAACGTGAATCAGCTGAGTTTTTGTTCTCAAAAACTTCTCGTGAGTAATATATGAGCAGTGTTTAATCATCAGGCTACTGCTTCGGCAGAAGGTGATTTTTGGGTTTGGCAGAAGAGTTTTCGTTGTGGCCTCTCATTGGTCTGCATTGAACTATTGTATTGAACTATTGTTTTCACGAATAAATCGAAGCGCATATGACATTACCCTTACATCCTTATCCCACTCTGAGAAGCGGTTAAAGATGTCCTCATCGTTAGTGAACAAATGTAGAACATCAACCTTCTGCTTTAATTCAAGAGAAGTTTCGTTCTTTGTTATGGACTTTGGCCATTCTTCGGGGGATCTTTGTAGCCAAGGTGGCCCACTCCACCATAAGGGGTTGTTTATTAGCTGCTCAGTGTCGCAGCCGCGGGAGCCCAAATCGGCGGGATTATCTGCCGACCGAACATGTCGCCAAGAGAAGTTTCCTACATTCCGTATAATTAGCGCGGTGCGGTTAGCAACGTAAGTCCCCCAAGTATTTGGAGGTTTTCCTAACCAACTGAGAACAATAGAGGAATCAGACCAGAGAAAGAGTTCATTATTCTTATGGGGCAGGGAGTTCACTAGGTTTCTTATTAACTTTGACAACAAAAGAGCTCCACAAAGCTCAAGTCGTGGGAGACTAACCGGGCTAATGGGGACTTCTTTTGTTTTTGAGGCAAACACATGCGATTTTAAACCCGACGCAGCCTGTATCCGTAAGTATACTACTGCGCAGTAATCCTTCTCTGATGCATCGCAAAAAACGTGAATTTGTGTAAGTAGGGTTGGGGAAAAATCAATCCACCGCGTAATGCTCACTTTTGAGATTAAGGGAATATTTTGAACAAAATTGTTCCACTTTTCTAACGTACTAGGCTTCACATTGTCATCCCAACCACTGCCCTCCAGCCAGAGCTGTTGGAGAAGGATTTTGGCTTGTACGACAATTGGCGATATCCACCCAGCCGGGTCGAAAAGTTTAGCCACGTTAGACAATATCTGCCTTTTCGTTATTGAGTCACTTGAATGAATGGGCTCAATAGTGTACGAAAATTTATCAGATAAAGCATTCCATTGAATGCCAAGAGTTTTTGTTGTGCTCGTCTCTCTGAGCTTGAGAAACTCTGAGTCTAGGATGTCATCGTTGGGAACTGATGCTAGAACTCTTGGGCTATTAGACGTTATCTTTTTCAACGCGAACCCTGCAGATTTTAAAGTCGTAATGACCTGAGTCAAAGCGTCAACCGCTGATTCAACATTGTGTGCACCTGAGAGTATATCATCCACATAAGTTTCATGGTTGAGAATATAACTTGCTTTCGGGCAAACATTTTCTGAGTCGTGAGCCAATTGTATTAATGTTCTAATAGCCAAATAGGGAGCGCAGTTCACCCCAAACGTAACGGTTTTCAAGGCGAAATCTTGGACGGGCGAGTTAAAGTCTGGGCGAAAGAGAATTCGTTGAAACTGAATGTCGTCCTCATGAACTAGAATTTGGCGATACATTTTCTCTATATCACCATTGAAAACATATTTGTACAGTCGCCAGTTCAAGACTAAGGCCATTAAGTCCGCTTGTAACGTGGGCCCTACATGCAGAACATCATTGAGGGATAATCCCGAACTAGTTCTCTTGAAAGCATTGAAAACCACTCTGACCTTAGTGCTACGGCTTTCGGGCTTAAGAACCTTCGCTATTACGAAACGTGGTTTGGGTATACAATGCTTCAAAAAATTCTTCTTCTTTTGAAAGAGGCCGTTGGCAAGGGACTTCTTCCTCTTCCCAAAATTTCCTCAGTTGATTACTGATCGGATCTCTTGAAACTTCGTTCGTCTCAATTCAAAACGAATGGCATGTCTCTATGCCAACTGGACCACTCACAACCCAACCAAGGATTGTGTCCTGTGCCATGAGAGACTGGGCCACAGTTTTGAGTCCTTCGAGAAGAATTTTTGGAAGAACATTACTGCCAATAAGCAAGTCCACGTGACTGGGTACACAAAACTCTGGATCTGCGAGATCAAGATTCTCGAGCTCTGACAAGGGTATATCAGACCTCGATATAGAGCATTTAGGCAACATGCGGGTTATTTTTAGAACAACAATTGCCTCTACAGGAACATGACGGGTGTGTTTATCAGAACAACGAGTTCGACCCACCTACCACCTCGCCACCTATACCATGTATCTGGAAGCATTTCCTCTCTGTCGGTAGCATCAATTGCTGCTGAAGTTTTTTCGAGATAAATGTTTTCTCTGATCCTTGATCCAGAAACGCACGAGCTTTAAAGTTTTCTCCTTGGTGCCTTATTTGGACCATTGCAGTGGGAAGCAATATATTTTCTCGAACTGCTTTGTCACGGGTCTGTACGACGTGAGCGGCTGTCGACCGAGAAGCATTTGCTTTCGCTTGCGCTGAAGTACTCGGATTAGTGTCGAGGGGGATTGAGTTTTGGTTGTTCACCAAAGGCTTAGGAAAGTGTAAAAGTGAATGATGATTTTTCTGACACTGAGTGCATGAGTACTTACTCGGGCAGTCTTTTCGAAGGTGACTGTACGCTAGGCAGTTGACGCATATCTTGTTATTAGAAACAAACTGATTTCTGGCCTTGGGGTCAAAACTTAAGAACTGTGAGCAGTTTTTCAGGGGATGACCAGCCCCACAGATCTTGCACTGAAATTTGGAAGATTCAGATCGAGCAACGTTCGGTAAATTGCTTGAATGCTTCTTTTGAGCAACACATTGGGACTCTTCTAAACGTTCGACAACTTCGCACCTATAAGAAAGGAACTTGTCCATTTTCTCCCATTTGACCAACTTCCTATGTGACTCAAGAGATTGCTCCCATAAAGAAAGAGTTTCTACGGGAAGTTTGCTAGAGTATAAAATGATTATAAACGGGTCCCATTCTTCAATAGGAACGTCCTGGGCCTTTATCGCTGAGAGACAGTCATTAATGGTCATTTGAATGTTTTGCAGAGATTCACTACTCTCCACCGTTATAGAGGGCAGATTAAGGAGAATCTTAATCTGATTTTCTACTAGAATCCTTTGATTCTCATACCTGTCCCTTAATGTCTCTCAAGCCAGAGAAAAATTCTCTGCACATAATTTATATTTCCTTATTAAACTTCCTGCCTGACCTTGAACTTTCAATCTAAGGTGGTACAATTTCTGTACTGGAGGGATCTTGGGATTATCTATGTATACGGCAGTGAATATGTCGCGGAAGGACGGCCACTCCTGATAGCCTCCATAGAAGTTGTCCGTATCACAGGGAGGAACCTTAACATGTGCAAATCTATCTTCGCTTACAACAGGCTGAAAATTACTGTTGGGAATATTCACCATAAACGATTTCTGGATATCAAGGATTTTCGCTTTACATTTATGAAATGCTCGTGTACAAGCGGAGTGTTTCGCCCGAACGGAATCGTAAAATTCTTTTGCCACTTTTGCATCCTGATCCGTGCAGAGGGCTCTTACGATCTTTGTAAGTTTGCCCACCGATCGTTAAGATCTTGGAGGTTAACCTCGAGAAACGAGTCAGTCAGATCCTCCACTGGAATATTATCGAATTCCGAGCAAAATGTGATCAAATCATCCGAATCAAAAATAAACTCTTCGCCATCTTATAATTTCTCTGAGCTCTTGTGGTCACAATTTTGACTATTTAAACGCTTTCGTTCGCTGGGATTCACGAAACTGGGTTCAAATATTTTTATAAAGAAAAAGGGGAAAAGAGCAGTGATTTTCTTAAGAGTTTATTTAAACCTTTTGTTCGCTGGGATTTGCGAAATTAGATTTAAATAATTTTATTTTAGAAAATTTTCCCCAGTACTTTAATTAAATATATTCACGGGATTTGTGAATGTTTATTTAATCTCTTGTTCGCTGGGATTAGTGAAATTAGAATTAAAACAATTTATTTGCAGAAAAGTTGTTTTTATTTCAATCTTTGTTCGCTGGGATTTGCGAAATTAGATTTAACTTATTTTATTGTAGAAAATTTTAGTAATTAAGTGAATTGAAAAAAATATTTTTGTTGATTTAAATATTTTGTTCGCTGGGATTCGCGAAATTAGATTTAAATAATTTTATTTTTAGGAAATCTCAAGATTAATTTAATGAGTTTAAGAGTATTTGAGTTTATTTAAATCTTTGGTTCGCTGGGAATTGCGAAATTAGATTTAAATTATTTTATTTGCAGCAAAATTTTAAGTAATTTAACTATATATATTCACGGGATTTGTGAATGTTTATTTTAAATCTTTTGTTCGCTGGGATTAGCGAAATTAGCATTAAAATATTTTATTTGCAGACAAATTTTACACGATTTAATCAAATATATTCACGGGACTTGTGAATGTTTATTTAACTCTCTTGTTCGCTGGGATCAGCGAAAATAGAATTAAAATAATTTATTTGCAGAAAAGTTGTTTTTATTTAAATCGTTGTTCGCTGGGATTTGCGAAATTAGCTTTAACTTATATTATTGTAGAAAATTTTAGTAATTAAGTGAATTGAAAAAAATATTTTTGTTGATTTAAATCTTTTGTTCGCTGGGATTCGCGAAATATGATTAAAATAATTTTATTTTTAGAAAATCTCAAGATTAATTAAATGAGTTTAAGAGTATTTGAGTTTATTTAAATCTTTGGTTCGCTGGGAATTGCGAAATTAGATTTAAATTATTTTATTTGCAGCAAAATTTTAAGTAATTTAACTATATATATTCACGGGACTTGTGGATGTTTATTTTAAATCTTTTGTTCGCTGGGATTAGCGAAATTAGAATTAAAATATGTTGTTTGCAGACAAATTTTTACAAGTAATTTAATTAAATATCTTCACGGGATTTGTGAATGTTTATTTTAAATCTTTTGTTCGCTGGGATTAGCGAAATTAGCATTAAAATATTTTATTTGCAGACAAATTTTACAAGATTTAATCAAATATATTCACGGGACTTGTGAATGTTTATTTAACTCTCTTGTTCGCTGGGATTAGCGAAATTAGAATTAAAATAATTTATTTGCAGAAAAATTTTTTTACAAGTACTTAAATCAATTATAATCACGGGATTGTGACTGTTTATTTAACTCTCTTGTTCGCTGGGATTAGCGAAATTAGAATTAAAATAATTTATTTGCAGAGAAAAAAATTTTTTACAAGTTGTTCACGGGATTTGTGAATGTTTATTTAACTCTCTTGTTCGCTGGGATTAACGAAATTAGAATTAAAATAATTTATTTGCATCAAAAAATTTTTACAAGTTATTCACGAGATTTGTGAATGTTTATTTTAAGTCTTTTTTTCGCTGGGATAAGCGAAATTAGAAATAAAATAATTTATTTGCAGAAAAAATTTTTACAAGTTATTCACGGGATTTGTGAATGTTTATTTGACTCTCTTGTTCGCTGGGATTAGCGAAATTAGAATTAAAATAATTTATTTGCAGAGAAAAAATTTTTTACCAGTAATTTACTCAAATATATTCACGGGATTTCTGAATGTTTATTTAACTCTCTTGTTCGCTGGGATTAGCGAAATTAGAATTAAAATAATTTATTTAAGTCAATTTTAAAATAAAATCACGGGTATTTGTGGGTTTTTATTTAAATCTTTGTTCGCTGGGATTTGCGACATTAGATTTAACTTATTTTATTGTAGAAAATTTTAGTACTTAAGTGAATTGAAAAATATTTGTGTTGATTTAAATCTTTTGTTCGCTGCGATCTGCGAAATTAGATTTAAATTATTTTATTTGCAGAAAAATCTTTACCAGTAATTTACTCAAATATATTCACGGGATTTGTGAATGCTTAGCTAACTCTCTTGTTCGCTGGGATTAGCGAAATTAGAATTAATAATTTATTTGCCGAGAAAAATTTTTACAAATAATTTAATCAAGCGAAATTAGAATTAAAATATAAAATTTAAGTTAATCTAAAATAAATTCACGGATATTTGTGGGTTTTTATTTAAATCTTTATTCGCTGGGATTTGCGAAACTAGATTTAACTTATTTTATTGTAGAAAAATTTTGTAAATAAGTGAATTTAAAAATCTTTGTGCTGATTTAAATCTTTTGTGTTGATTTAAATCTTTTGTTCGCTGGGATTCACGTGCTATAGTAATCAAATAAATCTACTAGTATTTAGTATTTGTGTCTCTTTAAATCTTTTTTTCGCTAGGATTCGCGAAAGTAGATTTAAATTATTTTATTCTTAGAAAATTTTCTAGTATTTAAATAAATTTAATAGTATTTGTGTGTATTTAAACCTTTTGTTCGCTGGGATTTGCGAAATTAGATTTAAATTATTTATTTTTAGAAAATTTCCAATATTAATTAAATGAATTTAAGAGCCTTTGAGTTTTATTTAAATCTTTGTTCGCTGGGATTTGCGAAACTAGATTTAAATTATTTTATTTTTAGAAAATTTTCTAGTATTTAAAATAAATTTAATAGTATTTTTGTGTATTTAAATCTTTTGTTGGCTGGGATTTGCGAAATTAGATTTAAATTATTTATTTTTTAGGAAATGTCCACTATTAATTAAACGAATTTAAGAGCCTTGAGTTTTATTTAAATCTTTGTTCGCTGGGATTTGCGAAATTAGATTTAAATTATTTTATTTGTTGACAATTTTCACTTTTCATTAACTAAATTTTAGAGCATTCGAGTTTATTTAAATCTTCTGTTCGCTGGGATTTGCGATATCAGATTTAAATTATTTTATTTTTTCACGATTTTTAATTTTTATCTAAATGAATTTAAGAGCAATTGAGTTTATTTAAATCTTTTGTTCGCTGGGATTTGCGAAATTAGATTTAAATTATTTTATTTTGACGATTTTCACTTTTAATTTAATGAACTTAAGAATATTTGAGTTTATTTAAATCTTTTGTTCGCTGGGATTTGCGAAATTAGATTTAAATTATTTTATTTTTGTTAAACTTGCATGGTTAGCCAACAATTTTTTTTCCTCTAAACAAAAACAAAGCACTGGAGTTTGTGTTTATGTTTTCCCTTTGGTAAAAGCTTTAAAACATTTACTAAAGAGTAAAATCTTATATAGTAAAAACCCTTACAGCTTTTAAGAGCAACAAGTATTGAACCGCAAAATAACCATGAGACAAACAACTCTCTTATAACCAAAAAGGTGGTGGTTTTCAATACAAAAACAAATTACACAGAGATTGCGGTAAATTTTTTCAATTTGTTGCTATTATTTTGTATAAATTTCTGCTTTTAAGCAACTTTATTTTTTATTGTTTCACAATGGGGTTTTGTAGTGTGTTATGGATGTGTATGTATACATACATACATACATATGTATGTAAGTAAGTATTTTTTATAAAAATTTCACTGTACTCACAGTTTTTCTATATGTACTACATACAAACTTCCTCAACCTTTAATGTTTTGTTATTGTTGTTGTTGTCCCTTGTCCTCTAGACTTTTCCACAGAATTCCTCTTGCTGCTTGCTAAAGTCGCTCGCAAAACGTTTTTATTATTTTCCTGATCTGCAACTATTTCCTTTGGGTTTCTTGGGTCACTTTGTATTTTACTTCCTTCCAAAATTTGTTCACTCTTTCTACTCCTTCCTACACCAATTCGAAACTCTTTCACAATACCAATTAAAATTGTCTCAATTTTTCCACAATAGTTTTTAAAAAAAAATTTTATTAGCTGTTTATTTATATTATTATTTATAATTTTAATTTTAATTTACAAATTCAAAATGTTTTTTTCCTTTTATTTTAGATTTTTGCACTCTTGTCAAAACAACTACACTCTAGCTATTAACACACAACTCTGCCCAAAATCTTGTGCACCAACTATGGTGTTTTGTATGTAAAAAAGCTTTTTGAGCTTTTGTTGAGAGAGCTTGGATTGTTTATATTTATAGGGTAACCACCTGGTATTATTATTTAATTTTCTAGGCAACGAAGGACCATGTTTAATTTTGGCTTATTCTAGACACAGTTAAAACCAAGAAAAAAGAAGTTAGGGCTAGGAAAGCACGAGCAAAGGATGGGAAAAAAACCCTTTGAGAAGAGGGGCAGGAGGGGATTCCTGCTTGAGTTGGAGATTTGGGACAGGAGGGGGTTCCTGTGCTCGGGGGATTTTCAATAAAAAAAACCAACGACAAGTAACTTAAGTTTAATTTACTTACATAGTATTTTATTATACTTATTTGTTTGTGGTTTGTACCAAGTTGTGGAAAAGTTGTTGGATGTTGAGGATGTTGATAAGGAGCCGAAGGATGACTGCTTGGGTTGGTAGCTCAATAGGAACTGAACTATAATACCAAAAAAACCCGAATTAAAAAACCTTATTCAAACGCGGCGAATATACAAAAAAAAAACGAAATAATTCACAATAGGCTAACTCAGAGCCGGAAACCTTAATGCAATCTTGTTTTACTTTAAACAGTATGTATGTACCTATACGTCTGTACCTATAGGTATGTATGTATTTATGTACCTATACATATGTATGCAACATCATTACCTGGCGGATAGGTATAAAACGCACAAACCCCAGAAACCCCTACAATATAGAAAATAATGTATTAAACGCTGCAGTGCAGGGAGTAATAAACCCAGTACCGGCGGCTTTGGAGAGTGGGAAAACGTGCTCTCATGGCTGAATTGGAAGGAAAGACTACAGGCAGCACAAATAAGGAGCGGTGGAATATGGAAAACCCTTTCCGAAGAAACTGGAATTCCAAGATCCCCACCAACAACGCAAAGTGGTTCGCCACAGATGGAGCATACCATACTGAATGAGCAACACCCAACCCAGTTGGAGGATGGCTCGGGAAAGGAAAATTTCGTAGAACTCGGATATCTAATATCAGGTCTGATAGGGTTTATGAAGGACAATACCAACGTACACCACGCCATTAAGGAGAAGGCAAGAGGCATAAAGGCAATGTACAATAAGGCTAGAACCTAAGTGTCAAGCAGGGTGGCACCTCGAGTCCCTGAAACAATGGATCGGCCAACCCAAACAACCCCGGAGAAGCGACTACCTGGAAAACACTAAGCGGGGAAGAGAATCGGAGGAAGTATCACCAGAACCCAATCAACCTAAAAGAAGTAAAAGGGCAGGTAAAATACAAAAAGACACGCCGGTGGTAAGCAAGGATGTCAGAGAGAATCCAAATACCGGGGAGGAGACTAATCCTTGGAAAACTCTGAAGCCGAAAAAGAAGCGCAGAAGGAAACCCAAAGGGAAACGTCGAAAAAGAAAGGAAGTGAAAGATGTTATGATCATAGCAACGAAGGGAGAAACAAGCTATGCAGACATGCTAAAACATATGAAATCGGATCCAAACCTTTTGGACCTCAGGGAACGAGTTTCTCGTATAAGAGAACCCTGAATGGAGACCTACTTTTGATTAACACAAACGACAACGAAAGCGTAAAACAGTTTCAAGGAAAGGTGGAAAAATCGGTGGGGATGCAAGCAAATATTGTAACACGAACAGCGGAGATGATGATTAAATGCAAGGACATCGATGAGATTACGACAAAAGACGATATATGTAGATCTCTAAACGTCCTACTGGGGGTATCGAAACTTAAGGAATCAGACATAAGGAGTCTTAGAAAGTCCTACGGCGGTACACAGATAGCAACGATTAGTCTACCAGTTGAGCTTGGCCATTGGGCCCTAGAAATTGGCAAAGTGAAAATCGGATGGGTGGTATGACTGCTGCGGCAAAAGGTGCTTCTACGAAAACGCTTCCGATGCCTAGAATATGGACATGTTTCTTCATCGTGCACCAATCCTCACGATAGGTCGAATCTATGTAGGAAGTGTGGAGAAAGCGATCATATCGCGAAAGACTGTACCAGGAGTCCAAATTGCATGTTTTGCAAAGAGGTGGAAGGCGCACTTGTAAACCACGTGGCAGGGAGCGGCCGATGCCCCGTCTTTAGGCGGGCTTTTAGCGAACTGCGAAAATGAGGGTTTTATAATTAAATCTTAAATCACTGTCAGGCGGCACAGGTCATGTTTTCGCAGACTATCTGCGAAACTTGTGTTGACGTCGCCATTATCTGCGAGCAATATAAGGATTTGAGTGAAAATGTTTGGGTGAAGGATGAGACGGGCAGAGCTGCTGTCTGGGCTTGCGGCAACAAAGCCATAGAGGAAATCTCAGAGCACTTAAGTGATGGACTTACAAGGGCTAAAATCGGCGGTATACATATATAAAGTTGCTATGCACGCCCCAGTGCAACGATAAGTGAATTCGAACATATGCTGGATACTTTGTTAAGGGACTAGGACAAATATAACACAAAGATTATTGCATGAGACTTCAACGTGTGGGCACTGGAATGGGGAAGAAGGAAAACAAATACCAGAGGCCGTATTTTACTCGAAGCACTCTCTGGCCGTAACCTAGTCTTGGTTAATAGTAGTAATACTTCAACTTTCTCCATTACTGGAAGAAGCTCGATCGTGGATCTAACTTATGTGAGTACTGCATTAGCAAGGGAGATAAATTGGAACACTCAAAGCCTTCATCAGGCGATTATATTCGCAATCAACGGAGAATATTCAGCCAATAAGGATTCCAAGGTGAGCTATGTTGGCTGGGCCTCTAAGCAACTGGACGTAGAAGTCTTCAAACAGCAATTTGAAAACAACCTAGAACTGAGTGGTACAGCAGCGGAAAAGGTCGGAAAATTTTCACTGGCACTCAAAAGGTCATGCGACGCATCTATGCCAAAACGAGACATTGTCCCCCAAACTATTGGTGGAACACAGAAATAAGCAATCTCCGATCGGAATGTCTACGAGCCAGAAGTCGAGCAACATGTTGTAAAGCCAAGGCCGATTTTGATTTCCAACATGCTATTATAGCAAGCAAGAGAAATAGTTTCAATAAGATATGCCTTGAGGCAAACGCAGACCCTTAGGGAAAGGCATACCGAGTGGTTACATCACGACTTAAGAACAGGAAATCCCCGCAACAAAATTGCCCGATTCTGCTGGAAAGAATTGTAGAATCCCTGTTCCCTGAACACGGGAATGTAACACGAGGGGCGACAAGTATAAAACCAGCGAAAATATACCATTGGTAACAGAAGACGAAGTTATAGAAATAACTGAGAAAATCAGATACAAGAAAGCTCCAGGGCCGGATGGAATCCCAAACAACGCATTAAACACCGCAATTAAAATGGCGACAAACTCATTCGCAGAGGTATTTAACGAAGGTTTAAAGGAAGGCGTCTTCCCAGAACAGTGGAAAAAGCAAGATCTGATCTAATACCGAAACCTAATAAACCACAAGGGGTTCCCTCATCTTATAGACCAATATGTTTACTAGACACACACGAGAAAATTTTTGAGAAAATCGCATGTAATAGATTACTGCCCATTGTAGAGGCAAACGGCGGGCTTTCGAACCGACAATACGGATTTCGGATGCGATACGTATGGTGGTAGAAAATGCCCGAACTGCGATAGATGGGAAGGGTGCAAGTAGTACTGTGCCATTATAACGTTGGATGTTAAAAACTTTTTTAGCTCTGCAAATTGGGCACTTATAATCCAAAAGCTAAATAGAATTACCATAACGCATAAGACGGAGGTCTTACTCGGTACTAGTAGGCGGAAAAGGGAAAATATGAGAGTATTAGCAGGAGAAGACCAAATTACTTCGAAACCAAGCTTGAAATATTTGGGAGTTATTATTGATGCGAGACTAAGCTTTAGAGGACATATCGAATATATTGCTAACAAGGCGTCAAACGTCAGAGCCGCACTGGAAAGAATGGTGCCAAATGTATGCGGACCTGGGCAATGTAAAAGGAAAATAATATGTACAGTGGTGAGCTCAGTTATAATCTACTCCGCCCCCATATGGGTAGGGGCTTTGCAACTAAAAAGCATAGCGAAGATGTTGAAACCGGTGTACAGACTATCTGCCCTTCGAGTATGTTGCTCCTACCGAAGCGGCCCAAGTCATAGCGGGAATGATTCCCATAGATATCTTGGCAGAGGGAGCTAAACGATTGGATGATATAAGGAGAAGCTCACTACAACCCAGCAGCAGTGTACGCAAACTTGAAAGAGACAAATCCGTTAGACAATGGCAGAGTAGATGGGAAGCAAGCCGTAACGGGAGATGGACTTTCAAACTTACCCCAAAAATACACGTTTGTTTATACAGAAGACATGGGGAAGTAAACGGATGGTATAGAAGTTACCTGTATAGGTTTGGCCTGGACAGTACTCTATACTGTCTTCAATGACCGAACCAAGAGGAAGATCCAGAACACGTCACGTTCTACTGCCCTCGCTTTAGACACGAAGAGAGAGCGGAAGAAGAGATTGGGACACAGCTGAGCGTGGAAAATATTGTAAGCATAATTCTTAACAAAAAGGAACCCTGGGATTCACTATGCTCGATGATTAAAAATATCCATTAAAAATTGGCAATAGAGGAAAGACTGAGGACATCACAGACAATGGGCGTAGCCCTAACATGGCTTTCACACCTTGCGATGCAATATCTCTAGGGACAGTTCCGCAGGGTTGCTGAATGACGTAGGATTTGTTTTTAGTCGGTAAGAGTCCGACATACCCCGTGGGGAAGTCACGAGTATCTTATGCAAGATACTACACCTGTCTAAAGGAAAAAAAATACTTATGTATGTGTATAAGTTAAATATAGGTTTTTATTATAGTCAAATATTTACAAATATATGTATTCATTTTATTAAATCAATTGATATTATTAATTGCGATCTTACTCGCTCCACATCTACTTTACAGTTAATTAACTAAAATCAAAACCCAAATAATGCGAACTTCATACCCATGCGTTGTTGTTAATAAGAGTTGTGTCGCTATTGCGCATGTACCATTCTATTCAGCTTAATAATTTGTTGGTAGCTAGGTGGGTGCATATGTTAACAATTATGCGCTCTCGTAAAAAGTAGAACATTGATAAAAAGTTAAATGCTTCGCTGTTGCTATAGGCTTTTTCCGAAGATAATGATGATAATATTAATTATAATATGTATATGTAAGAATGTATGTATTAAGTAGCAGCTTGTATTAACGGAGCCTCCCATCATAGTAAATTACGAAACAAAATCTGGCGATGTTAGTTGCTATACTAACTATCCTCCTTGTAAATCACGAAACGTCCTCGATTCGAAAAAGTACACTGCTTCGCACCTTATTCTTTCGATGAACATATTTTTCTTTATTTCTCAGAATTTGTTGGCAGTCAAAACACATTTGCGTTGTTGCCTGACTCAAGTTTTGCAAAGGATTTGGCTTAGTTACTACTGATTACTATTAGGAACACAAGTAATATGAGTATTAATTTATCCAAAATAAATGAAACAAGGTCATTTAAAAATAATTATAATTCAGTTTGTGAAATTTCTTAAGGCTATCGTGATAATTCAAAAAATTAATAAGTGGTTTATTTAAATATTTTTTTTTTGCTATTTTAAAGCTGTTCTTTTATGTTTTTTTTCGCTCAGAAGAAAATACAGATTAAAAAAGATTATTTTTAACGAATTGCTTTTATGCACTCTTTTGCCATTAATCAAAACCGTTGTACCAAGGTCCTTTTCAATTATCTTCTCAACAAACACCTTATCAAATTTATTTCCAAGTCTTTTATTTCTTCTTATAAAAACCTTTTCCCCAGCGCTATAAGTCATAGTCGCTCGCCCTTGATTATTTTTTTGTAAAGTCTTTTCCTGAGTTTCGGATAGCTTTTCCCGTGTTATATCTAATTTTTCCACCGTGCAATTGTGAAATAAATCAGTTGGCCTAGCATTGATGACGGAATGGTAGCTACAATTGTATTTATGCGTTGCTAAAATAACCAAACTATTCGTATCGTCTATCTTCTGCTGCTCCTTAATACAGCGTGCAATTTCCAACAAGGTGGAATGGAACCTTTCCACCTGACAATTGCTTTCGCTGTGAAGAGTAGGTTTGAAAAATTGATCTACTGAAAAACTATCTTTTAGTAAAACTTTAACCGCATTTGATTGGAAGGCCTTTTAATTGCCAGACACAATGACCTTGGTTTTATTGAATGCCAATAAAACTTCTAACATCGTATCCCTTGAAATAATAGGTTTTACAATAGCAAACTTAGAAAATTTATCAATGCACGTTAAAAACAATTGCTTGCCAGTTATAAAAATATCCATATGGAGAATTTCTCCCGGGAGGTGTGGTGTTTTATCTATGCCGGGATCGGGAGGGCTCCGTTGATACTTATTCTCTAAACATATCTTGCAGTTTGCTATCATTGATTTCAATAATTTTTTATGTAAGGGAAGTAATACTCACAAGTAATTTGGCGAACGTTTTCTTGTAAGCCACGATTGTGCTCCGTTGCCATCACTTCTATTTGATCATCTCCATTGATTAAATCAATAAAATTTAGCGTCAGGAAGAGCTGATATTATTACATTTTGTATTTCTGCTAATGTCCTGAGATCACAAAAAATTCCGTTGGTGACATTAGGGTTAATAATACTTTTTAATATTGAAGAAGACTCTCGAGAGTGTCAAAGAGGGGATCGTATGACGAATCATAAAATACTAAAATAATTTTAGTATTTTTGCTAAAAGAATTAGACTTTGAAAACATTAACTGGTTTCTGAATTGGTTAATAGGGCAATTGACCGTCTTAATCACATTACTTAGGGATTGTTCGCTAAGTAATGATGTAACTTCACTCAAATTGTGGGAAAACTGCCTAGAAAGGGCATCTACCACTATATTATCCTTTCCAGGTTTGAAATGAAAACGCTCGCCACCTTTTTCTCTGCAAAAATCAATGGCTGGGGTCAGTAAATATTTTTATATCCCTGATTCCGTACAAATAATGGCGAAGCTTTTTCAATGCCCACACAATCGCAAGCAGCTCAGGTTTGTTAGTGCCATAATTTTGTTCGCTAGCAGAGAGCGCTCGCGAAATCATTATAATTGGACGACCTTTTTGCAACAAAACCGCAGCTTACGCTATAGAGGAGGCATCTGTTGTGAGCTCAAAAGATTGGTTATAGTCAGGATATTGATGTAAAACATCCTCCGAAGCTAGTATCCGCTTTATTCGTTCAAAGGCTTGAAGCGCTTCATGGTTAAAATCGATTTTCACGTTTTTTGAATTGCGCGTACCCACATGTCCGTTTTCTCCGCGAAGATTAACAGTTAAAGGTTTAACGATGGCAGCATAATCTTTGATAACACGCCCGGATAGGCCAAGAAATGAACGTAACGCTCGAAGTGTTTGTGGAGGCTCGTAATTAATAATATCATGTACCTTATCTAGACAAGTTCTAATGCCTGCCTTAGAAACGAGGAACCCCAGAAACTCATAAACGATTTTTCAGGCGACACCCTTATTCCCTAATTTTCAAGTTTCTGTAGTATGTAGTCGATTACTATCCATCTGGAGAGTAAATGATTATGTCGTCGACATAAACATGATAAAATCTCCCTATAGCCTCGCGTAAAACATCATCAATGACTCTTTGAAAAATACTGGGCGCGTTTCTTAACCCAAATGGCAATCTGCAGAACTTGTATTTTCCATTATTAATACCAAACGCCGTTTTCTGCCTATCCTCCTCACACATAATGATCTGATGAAATCCTGACTTAAGGTCTATTGTCGTAAAAAATTTCGAATTTCCTAAGTTGGCTAAGATTACCGATGTTTCTGGGATGGGATATCGATCCGGAATTATTCTCTCATTAATTTTCCGAAAATCGATCACCATTCGCAATTTTGGCCTTCCATCCTCCTCAAAACCCTTCTTAGAAACTACGTGAACAGGTGAGTTATAAGGCGAACCAGATTCCCTAATTATTCCCTCTTTAAGAAGTGTTCTTATTTCGTTATTGATAAATGGAGCCACGGAAATGGGATAAGGATAACTTCTGCTATATATTGGCTCGTCTGAATTTGTACGAATTCTGCCCTTAACAGTCATGTTATATGGCAACGCCCTGTTTGGGTCAGCAAAGGCACCAATATTCTTGTTTATTATCCGTCGCAAATGAGCCTGAAATTCGGGTGGGACCTTATTTTCCTCTATTGTAATTAAATTTACTTGATCACATGAAAGATGTTGTTATTTTTCTTTACCGTTTCGGTAAAATAAATACCCTCTATCAGTACAAATTTTTGCGTTAATTTGTCTTTAAAAATCATAGCCTATAATACCGTCGAACGTGCTTAAGCTTGAAAGAAGAAAGAACGTTGAGGTATTGTCTAAAACATTAATAATGCATTTTTTATCTATCTAATTTCCCCCGTATATTGACCTCAAATGGAAAGGTTTCTCTAAAGGCTTAATTCCCTGAAAAAATGTAAAATGCTTTATATAATTTTTTGACGTCCCAGTGTCAATTAAAATGCGAAGCTCTTGACCGTTTTTGCACCTTTTCGTAATAAACGGTAGGATCGATTTTAGTTAAAAAAATTAATTTCCTCACCGTATTCAGCTACAACATCATCATTGTAGCTATGATCGTTATTCTGAGGGGTTTCGTAATAATATTCATTCCCAAAATCAATATCACGATTCAGGTTCTCCCCTTCATTTGAAAATGTTTCCAATTCTTCCGGCATATTATTTACACTTTGTTGTTTCTGAAAGGGCGATCGATCAGAATGTAACTGTTCGCGACCCCGCTTGTACGCCACTGGCAAATAAGGATTTAAATGCTGCGGCCTAGGGATATAACTAGGTATATTATGAGGTTGTACCGGATTTTTAATATGTTGTTGTTGAGGAGTAGGTAGGGTTTAAAAATAATTACGCTGCCTGTAATAACTTGTATTGTTATCAACTTCCATTGGAGTTGATTTATCAGAAGCAAATTGGTTGAAACGTGTACTCACATGAGGTTGGTTATTGCGCTCTATTTGTTTATATTGAGACATTATTGGCCCATTGGGCCTAATAGTATTTCCAAGCGCAAAGGCTTCTGCAAAATCGTATCGTTTATGATTAGTTTGGAGTTCTTGAACAACTGCAAGAGCAGTTGGAAGGGCCTTGGGTCTAGCAGAAAAAAGTATATCGCACATTGGGCGACGGAGTCCTGATATAAAAACGCGTAAAGCATTCTCCCTAGCGCGTTCAATTAAGGTGGCGATGATATCCCTATTTCCGCTATATGTCATGATTTGTTAATTCATTAAAAGGCATAGCTTCCTTTCTTCCCTATTGTAGTACTCAATAATAGAAAGATTAGCTCATTCTCCAGTACATATAACGGTGTCCTATCGGCATATTCCTGATCTAACCTAGCTATGATTGCCCCAAAATTAAGCACTGTATTAAAAGATGCAAGTGCGGCGTTTGCAGAACCTATAATTTTGTTTCGAAATATGCCCATAGAGATGTAATATTTCTCCGAACCCTCGGTATAATAGTTAAATGCAAATTCAGCCGCGCCTCGCCAGGCTGGATAAGAAACATAATCACCACTGAATTCGGGAAAAGTCTTTATTAATCTAAACTTGAATTATTTTCCCCAACCAATGGTTTAATCGAAACAGGCAAATATTGTTCAACGCTACGGGGTTGCAATTGATTCATCGCTAAGGTCAAGCGTTCCAGCTGCTCTGTTAACTGCTGCCTTGTCTGCTCATATTTTTCATTGACGAGTTCCAATACCTGATCTTTACTACAAAACATTTTGTCAGACTATAATTTATTTTTACTAAAAGACTTGGTAGAAAAACTTGATAAGAAAAACCAAATCTTTAAATATTTTTTACCCTTTGCACTTAATCAATACGGATGCCAAAAACAAACGTCGTTTTAGAAAATAAACTTTATTGTGTTTTATTAGTTCTATTTCTTTTTTGATTCGACAAAAATATACTAAACTAGCGGGCCCGTTGCCTGCTTCGCACGGCAAAACAAAATAAGAAAAGAAACACACTTGTTTTTAATAAAGTTGGTTTTGTTCCCTATTATTCAACTTTTAATTCTAGTTTCTTACAATCTTAGACTATGTATCACTTAAACTATCTTAGAGCTCTTTCGTAGACAACATTTTTGGTTTTGCCATGAGTTGTTGTGTAGATAAAGAGAACTGAAGGCTTGCCAACACGCGAGCACGAAACATATAACTGGCCGTGTGAAAAGCAAGGATATTCTAAATCAATTCTGCACAATTCCAACGATTGCCCTTGCGCTTAATTTATTGTAATAGCAAATGCAAGACGTATTGGAAACTGTAGTCTTTTGAATTCAAAAGGTAAATCTGATGGAATTATTGGAATTCGTGGAGTCAATACATCTTCACCTTTAAACTTCCCCTTTAAAATTGTTGCTTCGATCAAATTGTTAATGACCTTTTAAGCCAGCAATAGTCAATGATTGGCCTTGTGCTTTGTTGATGGTAATAGCAAAGGCAAGACGCAAAGGGAATTGGAGCCGCTTGAATTCAAATGGTAAATCGTTGGAATCGGTCATGCCGTTCTCCAGTTATGCGCTTAATAGAAAAAGTGGGCGTAAAAGTAGGCGTGGTAAATTTTTCTTTCGATGAAAACTTAAAGTTGATTAATACGAACATTTGAAAGAAAAATTAGTCAACTCGATGGAGCCGTTTTCTGATTTTAGGTAAATCGAAAAAAGTGGGCGTAAAAGTGGGCGGGGCAAAATTTTCTTTCCGTAAAAACCTAAGTTGGACCATGGCGATCATTTTAAAGAAAATCGTTCAAATCGGTCAAGCCGTTCTCAAGTTATGGATTTTGCCACGCCCCCAGACCGAAAATTTCAACCAAACTTCATATAAACCATATATGGGCCACTGCCTACGTAGTGTATAAGTTTGGTTGAAATCGCACGACGCGTTTATGATTAGTTCGGCGACGTACATATACGGACTTATTTTTATATATATAGATAACCTAAGAATAGCACGATATTAAATACGTATTCTTTTGTTTTTGTAAAAAAAAAACTAAATATTACGAAAGACTGTAGTCTTGATTTATTCGAATTAGTTTCAGAAAATATTTCCAAATTTTACCCAAATCGAAAAATAAATTAACATTTGCACACCAGTTTTTAACTTTTAAATTTTAGTTTATGTTTTAAAATATGACACGTATTTCTCACTATTTAATTTTGAAGTAATATCAACTTTGAAAATTTTTTAAATGATCACTTACACTTTTTAAATTTAATAAAATTAAAGATGAAAGCATTCAGTGTTCCTTTGTCCTTTCAGGATTCGCGTGTCCTTTTAGAATTTGTAGGTCCTCGAGCCTTCTAGTTGGGCGCCAGTTAAATACAGTTTTTTATTATAGTCATTTTTTTACAAATATATGTATGTATTTATTTTAATTAATCAATTTATATTATTAATTGCGATCTTACTCGCTCCACATCTACTTTACAATTAATTAACTAAAACCAAAACCCAAATAATCCAAGCTGCATACCCATGCGTTGTTGTTAATAAGAGTTGTGTCGCTATTGCGCATGTACCATTCGATTCAGCTTAATAATTTGTTGGTATCTAGGTGGGTGCATATTGTAACAATTATGCGCTCTCGTAAAAAGTAGAACATTGATAAAAAGTTAAATGCTTCGCTGTTGCTTAGTTCCTTTTTTGAAGATAATGATGATAATATTAATAATAATATGTACATGTAAGAATGTATGTTTGTAGCACAGTATTACATTATTAAGTAGCAGCTTGTATTAACGGAGCATCCCATCATAGTAAATTACGAAACAATATCTGGCCATGTTAGTTGCTATGCTAACTTATATATGTATGTATGTGTATATATGTATGCATGTATGTACGTATGTATGTATGTATGTATGTATGTGTATATATGTATGCATGTATGTATGTATGTATGTATGAATGTATGTATGTATGTATGTATGTATGTATGTATGTATGTATGTATGTATGTATGTATGTATGTATGTATGTATGTAAGTATTTATGTTTGTATGTATGTGTGTATGTATGTAAAGCACATGCCCGAACTTATGAAGGGCGATGCTTTAGCCTAGCTTCGTAACAATAAAAATAATTTGTCGATGATTTTAAACTATTCTTTTTACCAAATCGATTTTTTGAAAATCTGGATGATGCTATTAGAAATCGGATGCAAAAACCGATGAACTTTTTTTAGATTACGTAACTGAAATTCAGTCTTTGATGAGGTAGACCAATTTAACAACAAGTACACAACTAGAAATAATCTATAAGAACTGCAGAGCTGCTGAGTACAAGATATATGTTAGAAGAGGTGAATTCAATCGATTACTAGAACTTATCGTACAGGTACAAGAATATGAAAATACACAAAAGAAGGGAGGCCGACAAGTAGAGACAGTTGTGGCTTCTTCTAAATCAAACAATGTACGATATCGCTGTGGAGAAACTGGTCACAATCGTCGGTTGTTGCCGATTCGATACGGAAAACTCGAGCAGAGGTTCTCTACCAAGGGAAAGGGTAAAAGACCTCTAAAGCCCATGACCTTTCCAATCAGACTAACACCCGATGACGAATTTCGCCCACGAACAGGGTTAACGATAAAGAACGATATAATATCTGCTATTCTGGAAACTGAGGCCACTCACTCTTATATAAATTTGTCACTGGTAGAAGAAATACAAATTCCAATCGTTGTTGCCGATTTCGATACCCTGAACTTAGCATAATCTTTGGTTTACAATAGATGGTATGGTTTATCGCCATGCTTTCTTAGTGCCGAGAACGAGCTTAGATCCTATGAAAATGGGTATGAATTTTCTGCAACAAAAGTGTCGAGAACTGCATATTATTCCCCGAACCAGAGAGACAATACAGGAATTCCAGAGAATTTAAACACGTCTCGAATTAACTCTTTACAGGGAATATCAGCTGTTGACTCCGGATATCAACAACAGGTAGAAGAGCTAGTTAAAGTTTTCTGGAAACCGAGCTACCACGCTATGAAGCTATTGATGATCCATTTGGAGTGACACAACACGTAATTACAATGAAACATTCACGATACTACCATCGAAATCCAGCAATGGAAGAAATTATTAATGAGCAAATAGATGAGCTAATAAAGGAAGGAAAAATCGAACATTCTAAAAGCCCTTATAGCTCGCCTATCGTCTTGGTGCGCAAAAAGAACAATGATTGCGACTATGCGTAGACTTCCGGCAGTTAAACGAAAACTCAACTCGTGTTGCTTACCCTATCCCACAGATAAATGCTATACTCGATAAACTAAAAAATAGTAAATACTTTAGCACAATTGATCTTCGAAACGGATACTGGCAAATTCCCATGGCCCAAGAAAGTAAAATACACACCGCTTTTACGGATCCAGGTCGGGGCTTATACCAGTGGCGGGTAATGCCTTTTGGTTTGCATTCCGCGTTGGCCACGTTTCAACGGGCGTTGTGCAGAATTATATTCCTTTGCTTTCGCTTACCTTGATGACATCGTTGTCCTTGGCAGAAGAACACCTTCGTAATTTAAAAACTGTTCTCAATCGACTTATAGCAGTGAAATTTCGTATTAATCTAGACAAGTGTAAATTTTCGAAGAGATCCATTCGTTACTTGGGCCACGCGATAAGCGAAAACGGTATCCATACCGATCCTGAAAAGGCAAAAGCAGTAATAACCTGAGCCGACTACGCTTAAGGAACTAAGATCATTTTTAAACACGGCGGCATGGTATAGGCGTTTCGTGCCAATTTTTCCACTTCAACCAGTCCATTGAATGAGCTTCTGAGGAAAGGCAAACGGTAGATCTGGTAAAACAAACAAAAGGCAGGTTTCAAAGAAATTAAACAAAAATTTATGAACGCACCAGCCCTAACTTGTCCAGAAGTCTCGCGTACTTTTATCCTACAAACAGATGCCAGCGATACCGCGAAGGCGAAAAGATAATCGCATATGCTAGCCGCACATAATCATCCTCAGAACGGAATTATACCGTTACAGAAAAGGAATGCCTGGCAATCATATGGGGAGTTCGACAATGTAAGCATTATATAGAAGGGTAGCACTTCATAATCATTACAGACCATCAGTCACTTAAGAATTGAATTCAGTCTCCCTCCGGAAGAATTGCACACTGGGCATTAGAATTAATGCAATTTGATTATGAGGTCCGGTATAGCAAAGGAAATTAAAATGTCATCGCGGATGCGCTCTCATGAGCTCCCGTTGTCAATCAAGACAAAGTCCTATTAATACAAACTCTTAATAAGATCCCAGTGGATAAGGATCCGTGGTTCCAGGAAAGGACAGAAACGGAAAAAGCAGACCCTGAAAAACTTCCCGATTACCAGATTGACCAACATGCACTGAACCAAAAAGGTACGTGGAGTCAATGAAAATTTACGTTGAGCAAACGAAAAATTTATTAATTCTCGTCCAATGACTCTGTTCTTTGAGACAATGAATGACCGTTCATAAAAAATTTGATATTAATTATTTAAAAAACTGTTCGCTAATATAAGAAAAAAGGTTACGAAATAATTAATAAATGCATGTTCATTGAGTCAACGAATCGTACGTAAATTGAACTATCTGATTAATTTAATTTTTCATTATATTAACGAATAACTCATTAAGCCAACGAAAATTATTTTAATAAACGCTGTTCGTTAATATTATGAACACTTTTTGGTTTAGTGTGGAAATTTAAAACGACACATCCTGCTACAACGATAATGACCCTATTCCTTGGAAATGGTGGTACGGAAAAACGATTGAAAACGCGTTCTTAAAGAGTGCCATGATGACGTTTCGGCTGGACATTTGAGAACTAATAAAACCATCGCTAGGGTGACCAAATTATACTACTGGTCTGGCATATTCCGATATATTACAAGGTATGTAAGAAATTGTGAAACTTGTCAACGGTTCAAGCCCCTGCAACAAGTACCCGCTGGAAAGATGTATACAGCTTCAGTTGTACACAAGAATGTTTATTATTATTTTTTTATTTGAAAAGAAAGAATTTAAATGATGAAAATAAATTTTTGTTAGCCTTTCATTGATTTTGTTTAATGCAGGGCTGCCAGATAAATTTGTAAATAAAAAATGTTGGAAAAAAAAACAGCTAAAGTTCATCGGTATTTTGTACATATTTTATACATACACACATACTTAAGCTTGAGGTCTATTTTTATTTTATTTTTCTTTTTAATTCGATAACATTTTAAAATTTCAGATTGTTATTTTTCCCTGAGGAATTCACACAAAGGCGTGACAAAATATCATATTGAACTAAAAATAACACTTTTGTGTTATATCCTATAGGGCATTGAATTAAAAAATGGGGAAATAGTTTAATGTTTTGATCACATAAACAAATGTATTAAATAATCCAAGGAAATAAAATTAAACAGTTTTCCCTCGAAATTTTGCTTTGGCGATACATTTTTTAGGAAACAGACAAACAAATTTCACAATAATGATAAATATAAAAATTTAAGCTGCCTTGTATCTAAAGATATCTTTTTTCTGTAGTGCCTTATACACAAACATATAAAAGTATTTAAAAATGTTTTATTTCGAAGACTGAATAATATCGTCAAATCAGCAAATCGGCAAAATTACAAATCGTCAAATCTGGCAGCCCTATTTTTAATTTATTTATTTCTTTCGTTGACGTCTCGCTAGCATTTGACACTTAATTACTGGAAGTATTCCAGTTAAAGCAGAATCTGTGTTGTCTGTTCTCGCATATAAATACAGAAACACTTTTTTCTCACAAATCGAGAAACGATGGAATTTTTTGTTTCACACTTCATGTGAAAAATCTTACGATGCGAGAAATATAGAAACGAGCTTTCGAATTAGCTAAATGCAGTTACAACTTTTGAAAACATCGATGAACCGCATACATCCTCTAACAGCAAAAGAGGAACCCTGCAAAAACTATAAACGAGTGTTCTGAGTAGACAAGAACGCGTAAACCCCAAAATGCCACAAAAGATACATATATCTAATAGCCAATTTACACTACAACGAAATCTAGTACTTTCGAGATTTCGAGCCAAATCAAGTTGTTTTTGGCTAGATTTCCCGTACAAAACAAAATCTACTCCGTAACTAGATTTTGACAAAATCTATTCGAAATCTAGTAGTACTTATTTATGAAACTATGTTTTTCCCCATATAGCACTAAAAACTACTTCCCTGCACAAGAAAAAACTGACATTTTAACAAAAAACAAAACAATAATAGCTGCTTGTTAAAACTGTTAAAAAAAAATTCAAAAATTTTGTAAAATAGTAAAAAAAATGCAAATGGCAAATAATATTGATATAATTAATGAAGTTGATTATAAAGTAAATGTAATGCAAATTTGTAAATGCTTATTTCTTTAAATGTAAGTATGTGTTATACAAAAAACTTTCAGTCGGCGGTTTTTGTCGTGAAAACCAAATCTCGCTAATGTCAAGTAAGTATAATGTAAACGAACCAGATTTGGAGGAAGATATGAAATGAAATCTACTAGATTTCGATGTAATGTAAATGCCCTATAAATCGCATCTTTCAGAAGCATTATGTCTTAAGTATGTGAAAGATAAAGATAAATCAAGGTCCGACATTACAAAAGCGTGGTGTTTGCAAGCCCAGCTCGACTGCAGACGATCAAAGAGAGTATTCCAACACCTCCGAATGCTTTACACACAATGTAAGCATAGAAAAAGTATTTAATCATGATGAATAAATTTAACCACAACACTCAGTATTTTATAACGACCCGATAATAGTTATTTTAGTTATTGCACACTATGCCTTCATCCTTTTTTCTGTTGTTCTTGACTTAGCTTGTAAGATCTGTTTCAACATTCTTTTACGGCACTCTAGTTACGGCCATTGTACAAAGAACATTAAACAAACAAGTATTCAAATACGTAAAAAATAAAATAAAAAAAATTTTGTGAGCTTACCAATCATTAAAGAGTGAGAAGAAAAAACTGTGAAGAAAAACTTAAATATAATTAAGCAAAACCTGAATTTGAAAATAAAGAACAAAATAAACCCCAAACAATTTGTAAAAATAAACTTAAAATGAAATTAAAAATAAATAAAATAGAAAAACAACAGAAAACATGACAAAAGTGTTTTATTTAAATAAAAAAGAACCAGCACACACAATCAACCCGAACCGATATATATGTACATTAGGGTGGGTCACTGATGTATGAGAAAAAATAACACTTCTCAAATCATATTCTAATAGCAATATTTTGCTGTTTTACGTTAAAACAAATAAAAAATGCTTAAAAAAAGTTTAAAAAAGTCACATTTTGAGCCCGCGCCGGAGCTCCTAAGAATTAGGTATTTTAAAAAAAGAAATTTTTTTAAATTTTAATATTTTATTTAAAATAAATTATTTATTATTAATTAAAACAAAACACATTTTTAATTACACATAAAAAAATTAGATTGTCACTTCTTGACACTCAACTGCCGCATTTATTTCTTCAGATCGAAAAACTTTTGAATCCAATTTATAACTTCAAAGTAGTTACTTCCGTCAAAATTGATAGAAGGAGCTTCAAAGACGCGAGGTTGCTTTCTGGTATGAGGTGAGCTTCGTGCTTCATGAACACATCTGGCTGCTAGTTCTCTCACTGTTTCACAGAAGCAAGTTTTTCGCAGTTTTCTAATAAGTTGCCAATAGGACCAGCATGCGAATATGGTCCCTTGGTAACACCATATAGCTTGTTAAATAGATGTTTTAACGGCAATTGGTTCAAATGTTAATAATCCATTGCAGTGGGCAGCGTCTTATCTTTTCGGCCGTCAAAGTATAAAGCTAGTAGGTCCAGCTGCTTCTGGTCTTGAATACATTCATTACGTACTTCTTTTCTTTCTCGTCTTATTTTTGATTTATCAATTGGTTCACTGCTAGAGATATCTTGCAATACAGATGAAGCAATAGAAAACACTGTAACGGTTACAAGTTTTTTACAATATAGGCAAACTAAAATGTTTTTTCTTTCTGCCTTTGACGTGGAATGTAAATTAAAAGAGTCGTCACAAGAAGCACTGGAATTAATTAAATATAACTTCTGCTGTTTTAAGTTATTTTTGTCGTGACTTTTTTTTAGGTTTTTTTTTGCAATTTAGTTGGAAGATCTCGAACTACTCCTCCAATACGAATTTTTGTCGCCCTCGCATTTCACACAAAAAGTCCTATTCTTCTTTGGGTACCTTATATTGCATTGGGCATCAAAAAAATCTCAATTTGTTTACATCTACAGGAACAAATACGAAACAAAACTCTGCTACGTCGAAGAACATTTTCTTTCTAATAAACGGACATTTTTTTCAACGACTTTATTAGATTTTTGTAATTTATATGATAACCGTTTATTATTTGTATGCCTATGGTATTTGACACTGTAGGAAGAGACAATTTTCTCCAAACGCATTATATTCTTTGAGCTACAAATATCTAAAAAAGATGGTTCTTTGGTAGTATTCCTTGTTATTTTTAGTTGCTCCGTATTCCAGTCATAGTATTTCGTAACATATTCGTAAGTTTGTAAAACATTATCATTAATATCTTCTACATTTTCGAATCTCGTGCAGAAATAATCTTGTCGTCTGGTTTCCTTAATAACGGTTACAAGTTAAAACAGTTAAATAAAAAAATAAACACACAACTTCACTGTCTGCGTAGTAAACCCAAACAGATCTTTTTATTGTGCATTATTGTATAAGTATTCTATCAAAAATATTTCCTGGAAGAATATATACTTTTCAATGAATGAACTGCTTGGGTCTGAATCCTTGAGAACTTAAGAATCATTAGGATACAGTAATATGCTTTTTTGCAATACAATGCTATTGGTGTTATATAACAAATTTAACAAAATGAAGATCAACGCACGGGCTCTTACACTAAAAATAAATTAGTAATATTTTACAGGAGTCTAATGCAGATAAATATACAATATAGTTACGCTATTAGAAGTCGTTACGACTTCTGTAACCCACTCTAATGTATATACATACTTGTACATACATATAATACAAAGTTGTTTGTGTAAAGTTAAAAGCAAATTAGCAAAAATTTAACTTGTAATTTAAAAGTGGGAAAAAATCTAACGGGACCCAAATTCCTTGGCGCAGTAGTAGCAGCAAGAAAAAAAGACCCAACAACAAGTAAGTCAAAGTATACAATACAACAAACAACGAGAAAAAATCTCTTGCTTGTTGTGTTTCTCCTATTTTTTGTGCTGCATTTTTTAAGAACGATGACAAGCAACAGGACTACCACCCCCGCCACACTTTAATAAAATACCGGGGAAACAATTGCCGTTGTGGAAATCATTTATTTTTTAGAAAGTTATAACTTTTCCATACTTGTTGTTGTGCGAATAAATAAAGCTCTCATAAAAGTTGTTAATTATATAAATGACCTTTTGGATTTCGAATGCGAGTATTCAGAATCAAAGGCTGGTAAGGATATCCAGGGTTTGGAAGTTCTTCGAGTACACAGCGACTCAATTTGGCTCACTTAAGGACAAAATAAAAAGAATCTGTGGAACAACCGATAGATAGACACGCTTCGTGATCGATATAAAAAACTTGTTAGGCGTCAATAAACGCGGAAATTCTGGCGCTTTCTACTCCGACTAATGACACGAGCTGACATAAGCGAGTTTCGTTTGTTGAAAACCCCATATAAGAAAATATCGATGTTTCTTCCATTAGCCTGTCACCTTGCGACATGGATGTATTTGTAGGAGATTTCGTGACATCTCAATAATTCGCGGTTTAGTAAAATTTAAAAGTTATTTCATTTGATTCAAAAAACTGGAGACGCTAGGAAAATAGTTTCAGATGCCCCATTAACCAACAATGGCTTAGATATAGCCTGGAAAAATCTTGTTCTCCAACAGGAAAGCAATCGGATTCAGGTCAGGGAACAATTGAAAATTTTATTTTACATTCCGAAAGTAAGCGAATTGGACTTTTAAACGAACTGTTAATGGCTGCATTCAAGATTTAAACGCTTTAGGGATAGACAATGGCACTTGGGACGCTTTTCTTGTATATCTTAAAAAAATGCGAATGACCGAATTCACATAGTAAAGGGCACATATTCATTTTTTAATTGTTTGTCAATAAATCATGGTGTAAAGGCAAATATAGCTGTAGGCTGTCTAAACAAAGACATAACACTTTGTTGAACAAGGCAACGGACACCCAGCTTATCACCAAATAACGCTGACGAGCAACCCAGTACAAGTGCTGCAGTCCACTTCTATATCAGGTATTCCTGACCTGACTTCCTTGACCCTGCGGGAAAATAATCAGCCCTCGACACATCTAGCTCCATTAACTCCATTATTGGCCCTAGCCTAGCCTAGTCTCAGATGAATAACGTTTAATTCAGCGATTTAGTAGTCATCATTCACATTTTTTTAAGATATACAAGATAAGGGTCCCAAGTGCCAGTGTCTATCTCTAAAGCATTTAAATCTTGATTTCAGCCATTAACAGTTCGTTTAAAAGTCTGAATAGATTGGCCTGAATCTTCGGTTACTTTCGGAAGGTCAAATAAAATGTTCAATTGTTCGCTGACTTGAATCCGATTGTTTTCGTGTTGGAGAACAAGATTTTCCAGGCTATATCTAAGCCATTGCTGGTTAATGGGGCATCTGAAACTATTTTCCTAGCGTCTCCTCCAGTTTTTTTAATCAAATGAAATAACTTCTCAATTTTACTAAGCCGCGAATAATTGAGATGTCACGAAATATCCTACAAATACATTCATGTCACAAGGTGACAGGCGGCTAATAGAAGAAACATCGCTATTTTCTTAAATGGGGGTTTCAACAGACGAAACTCGCTTATATCTTCTCGTGTCATTAGTCGGAGTATAAGGCGCCAGAATTTCCGCGTTTATTGACGCCTAACAAGTTTTTTATATCGATCACGAAGATTGTCTATCTATCGGTTGTTCGCCAGATTCTTTTTATTGTGTCCCTAAGTGAGCCAAAGTGAGTCGAGTTATACACAAAGAACTTCTAAATCCTTACCAACCTTTGATTCTGAAAACTCGCATTCGAAATCCAAAAGGTCATTTGTACAATTAACAAATTTATTGAGAGCCATTATTTATTTGCACAACAACAAGTATGGAAAAGTTATAATTTTCTAAAAAATAAAAGATTCCCACAACGGCAATTGTTTCCCCGGTATTTTATTAAAGTGTGGTGGGGGTGGTAGCCCTGGTGGTTGTCTTCGTTCTTAAAAACTGCAGCACAAAAAATATGAGAAATTGTTTGTTGTAGTGTATACTTGACTTACTACTGCGCCAAGGAATTTGGGTCCCGTTCTATTTTTCCCACTTTTAAATTACCTGGACACTTCCTTATTTGAACTCCATTATTGACCCTAGCCGAAACTAATGTAGGCAACGAAAACCTGACTCATCAACCGCTGGAAACGTCTAATGAACATCTACCACTCATTTTGCCAAAGATGGAAATCCGAATACCTGGCCGAACCTCATCGCAGGTACAGGTGGAAGTCCAGAGGGATAACGTTAAATGCAGCGACTTAGTAGTCATCAAAAACAACAACTTGCCATTTGGCAATTGTGTCTGGAACGGACCAGAACTGTAGAGTGGTTGACATTCAGACCAAAAATGGGATCATAACCAGGTCCATTACAAAAATAGTGGTTTTCTTTGCGAATTAGTACTAACCCCCTACATACGTACATACACTAATATCACATTTAAATTTCTTCTTACAGATATGGCATCACAAGGATTCCAGAGACCCAAACACTGGCAATACTCGTGTGGCATTTGTCTGAAAGATCACCCCATACGTACCTGCAAAAAAATTCCTTAGCTACAATACAACCTAACGCTATGGGCTCATTGTGGTCAAAAAATATTGCGTCAACTGTTTTGCACGCTCCCACAAACGTGAAGATTGAAAAAGAACCTCAGTTCGTCATAACACCATACTTCGTGGTGCTTCACAGCTACCGAAAGCACAACCATCGAACCAAGCAGAACACACAACTCCTGATAAGAGTTCAACCGCAGACCCAACAACTGATGACCCTGACACACCCTCCTTCAATTGGCACCTCGTTTTTATTCCCACTGCCTCTGTCCGGCTTGGCCAAGAAAGTCTCTACACCTGGATCAGCACTAGAGCTATAGTTAATTGCTCCTCGACGGTATCCAGAATATCCACATCGTTTGTCGCTAAGTACAAAATCAAGACTATGCTGAAGAACACTCACACATTTGCCAACTTTACGATGAGATCGTACAACGAAAAAAAAAAATAAGTGGTGTTCTAAAGTCACAGCTCTTATTACCAAAGAACTTCTGAAGAAACTTTATTATAGACCCATTACTACTGACTCAACCGAAGATTTTCCAGCATTTTCACTGGCTGATATCGACCCATAAGCAAACACTGCTGCAGGGATCGAAATTGGCAGTGGCGTGTTTTCAATCATATGACGCGACGGAGCTTTTGAAACAGAGGTCGGTCAAGTCTGGGCCGAAAAGTCTGCCTTGGGGTATCTGTTTTCCGGACCCATTTGACAGTCGTGGTTGTAACGATTCTTCGTGATTAAGGTATTGATATGGGAACAGGCTACCTACTAGTTCGGCCGTGCTCGTCGGATGGGGTGTGTTCAGTTCCCGAAGTTCTCAATTTTACTAAGCCGCGAATAATTGAGATGTCACGAAATATCCTACAAATACATCCATGTCACAAGGTGACAGGCGGCTAATAGAAGAAACATCGCTATTTTCTTCTTAAATGGGGCTTTCAACAGACGAAACTCGCCTATATCTTCCCGTGTCATTAGTCGGAGTATAAGGCGCCAGAATTTCCGCGTTTATTGACGCCTAACAAGACGCGACAGAGCTTTTGAAACAGAGGTCGGTCAAGTCGGGGCCGAAAAGTCTGCCTTGGGGTATCTGTTTTCCGGACCTATTTGACAGTCGTGGTTGTAACGATTCTTCGTGATTAAGGTATTGATATGGGAACAGGCTACCTACTAGTTCGGCCGTGCTCGTGGGGTGGGGTGTGTTCAGTTCCCGAATCTTAGTTTTGAAACAGAATTTTGCATCGTCAGCAAAGCTACCTTTGAGAAACAAAAAAAATTTCGATTCAATACAAAGGAGAGAAAAGAAAGAAAACTTTATCGGATGAATGTGGGGGGTAGCTCAAGATCTAAAATGCTACACCGGTCTATACCCTCCCACCATGCTGTCAAAGTGAACTGTTGATTGACAACCCAATTATAAACTAAAAGAATACACCTAACCCATACTTCCAACTTCACCTTTCGTTAATACGAAAAACTCAAAGTTTATTCCATTTTTAATAATGTTATAAACATAACGATTTATTAATAATTAACTGCCAGGCCCACAATATCGACAAGAACATATCTTTCGCATTTTTATATTGAAAACAATAATAAAAAATTTAAATTTGTTTTTGTTTTCAATATAAATATAAGAAAGAAATGTTCTTGTCGACATTGTGGGCCAGGCTGTAAGTTTAAATTAATAGGAAACAAATAAAAATAATTTAACAACTATATATAATAGATTATGTTTATAATATACTTTTTAACGAAGTTTAATTATTTACTTTAAATTTGGCCAGTTTTATTTGAAATTGTCATCATAATAATTACTAAAGTCCATTTACTCAAATGAAGATTGTGATATTGTGCAAATAATAAAATACCATAACTTAAAGTTATGAGTTTAAATGAAATGTGGAAGGTGTTATTGAAGAATATATATGACGGATTATTAATATATACGTAACTTAATTGTTTAGATATAGTTCGTATAAGTATTGCCACTCTCATTACTACTGAAAGTTTAAACTTTTATTTTAAATGAGTAATAAAAAAAACAATATGTTTACGAGTGTAAGAGAGTTTAAATTAATAAACGAATAATGACATTTATAATGCACTTACATTTCAAAATCCATCGTTGTCCACAGGCGCCGGAAGATTGATGCGTAATCTGCTTATGTCAAATAAACGTTGAGTGAGTGTGAATAATAAGAGTATAAGTATGTTTGATAAGGTTTTGTATGACTGTATTTGTGTGTGTTAATGTATTCAAAGTGAATGAAAAGTGCTTATTTGTGGATTAGGTAAAAATTGTATTTTTATGTGTAGGTATTACAATATTTATCTATTTTTATATGAAAATTCCAAATTAAGTGACCATTATAAGAACAAAATTAGAGCAAAAATTAAAGGAATTTTAAATTTAAATATGCATGCATTGAAATGCCAACAAACATATAATATTAGATTTTAAGTTAATTTTAAATTAGAGAACATTTTAATTATTTTTGAATTTTAAAAATTGACTTAAAAAAAAATTAACGAATTAATGAACAATAAATTAAATCTTGGATTTAACCAAATAGGATCCACTACTTTGAGTAGGGGATAAGAATAAGTTGGTAAACCAATGTAATGAGTTACAAAGTTTATTCAGATAGAGAGCAATTTATGGTCCCAATGTAAATGAACCCGTGCTTAGGTGTTGACTATACGTGAACTGAATGTTTCACAATTCTCAATGTACAATAATAAAACAATATTTCGATTCTCTCCAATGTGGTTAACGCTGGATAAATTTGGCGTGCACAACTGACGAGCGATTACCCACGAAATGGCCCTTAACAGCCCACGCAGGCTGCTTTCACTGGCCTCTTCCTATCAATGTATATATGAATCCTAAAGAAACCCAATTTTACTAATTTTCCAAACCGGACAAAATAAACACAAAAAAACTAAATACCCACCAACAATTTTGGCTTAATCTGCAATAAACCATGAAATCCTAATGTATTTGCAATATAAAACCACTCTTTATGTTTTTATATTCAATAAATTCCTTTTTTCTTTTCTTCAAATTTTTCCCACACAGAAAAAAATTGTTTCCACACTCAACCGACTCGTATATAAATTTTTCACTTTTGTCATAATATATAAAAACCAAAAAAATCAAGGCTAACATTATTGAAAATTCATAATTTTTTTTCTCTTCCCACAGCCATAGAAAATTTTCAGTAAATTATAAATCTACAATTCCTTTCCAAACCCTCGCTATCACAAAACTGATTAAGAGCCAAGCCTGCTGCAGGACTTAATCTGAAACAAGCGATTAAATTCTCAACATACATTTACTAATTGCATTCACGACCATATATCCCTAATGTGGTAAACTCCGCTATGACTACCATTAACATCCTCGAGCTCGTAATTAACGTTACCTATTTTCCTTTTCAGCAGTGCCTCTATGACCGTTGGAGACAATTTGGCACTAAAATTCGCAGCCAACGAACTTTGCGCGAAATTGTGCCGGATTACCATTTGGCCTACGTTAAATTCTCGTTTTCTAGCCCTCAGATTGTAAGACCTCAAATTTCGTTCATATGCCTCCTTCATTTTGTTCCGTATTGAGTCTCGTAGTATAGTGAAATTGTCTTGTCTTTGTATTTCCGTGTCGGTCTCCGATAAAAGTCTCAAATTCCGCAAAACCTCGTAGTCTTTTCCGTGGTTTACCATTGTCTGTCCGTAAACAAGTTCGTAGGGTGTTCGTCCTGCCGTATGATGCACACTGTTGCGGACCGCACAATTCACACTAGGTATATAGATATCCCACTGGCGTTGATCGTTCCTAATGTATGAATGTAGAGCTTCGTTAATGGACCGATTGACCCTTTCACACGCGTTTGATTGTGGGCTATGAACTGCTGTGAATTGGTGAGTTATTCCATATTGCTCCAACCGTTTTCTAAACTCTTTCGACTTGTATTGGCTACCGTTATCGAACACCACAGTTTCCGGTACGCCAAAACACGTAAAAATCTCATTTCGCGGATATTCCATTATTGGCTTTGTCACAAATCTCTTCATTGGTTTCATAAACGTAAATTTTGTATAATGATCAAGGATTATCAAAATACCAATATTACCACTTTTGGTGCGTGGAAATGGGCCTATAAGGTCCATATACAACCTCTGAAACGGTCGCTCTGTGTTGACCATATCACCCATAGGTGGTTTGAGTGACATGGTAGGGGTTTTTGAAGTTTTGCACAAAGTGCAATTTGATACGTAGTGTTTTACATCTATGACCATTTTGGGCCAGAAGAAGAACCGACGTATTCGATGTAATGTCTTAGCAATGCCACCATGTGAGGCATTTGGGATATCGTGCAAAGCATATATGACATCTATGCGTAATTCTGTTGGGACATAGAGGTTCCATGAATCGGATTCATCTTGATGGCCCTCCGAAAATTTTGTTCGTTTATATATAAACTTATCGACCACCCTAAAATCTGGTAAATCCGAATTCTGAAATTAATTTCTTAACCTTTCGTACTCAAGACTATCAAATGCTGAGGAATTAAGTCAATTGAAGGTAATGTTGGCAGTTCTAACTCTGCAATAGTCGCGTCATGTTGTTCAAAGGCCCTTGACAAGGCATCCGGGACGATGTTATCTTTGCCTTTGCGGTGCTCGATCGCAAAGTCAAAATCCTGTATTTTGAGAGCCCACCTACCAAGCGTCCGTCTAGGTCCTTTTGCCTCATTAGCCATTTCAGACTGGCATGGTCTGTAGACTAAACTGTTGGCCTTCGATATAAGCTCAAAACTTTTTAATTGCCAATATTACGGCAAGGCACTCCAACTCAGTTATCGAATAGTTCCGTTGAGCTTTATTTAATTTTTGTGACATAAAAGCTATAGGCCTTTCGTTGCCTTCAGAGTCCAACTGAGCTAACACAGCCTCTTCTCCGTATGTGCTCGCATCACATTGAAGAATAAATGGTTTGTCAAAGTCGGCGTGCATCAGCACCGGAGCAGAAGTCAATCTGGTTTTAACCATGTCAAATGCCCTTTGAGCATCATCATTCCATGAAAAAGTTTTCTTCTTGGAAAGAAGTTCCGTCAAAGGAAAAGTTATTGTGGCATAATCAACCATAAACCTTCTATACCAACCAGCCAAGCCAAGAAATTGGCGAAGTTGACGAACGGTTTTTGGTACAGGAAATCCAGAGATTGCTTTCACCTTCTCCGGGTCTACTTTTAAACAGCCCTCCCCTACGATGTAACCCAAATATTGTACTTGGCGTATAGCAAAAGTGCTATTTCTTATGTTAATTGTAAGATTGGCCCTTCTAAAATGGGTAGCCACCTCCCGTAGATGTCGATAGTGCTCGTCAAAGTCTTTTGACATTATCAGTAAATCATCGAGGTATACAAAAATGTTCGTCTTTAAGTTGTACGGAATTACCTGGTCCATTAGTCGGCACATTGTCTGCGGGGCGTTGCACAATCCAAACGGCATTCTTGTAAACTGGTACAAGGGCCGATTAGGGATTGTGAACGCGGTCTTCTGTCTCGAGGATTCCTCCAATTTTATTTGCCAAAATGCATCTTTCAGATCCACTTTTGAAATATAATAGATTGAAGGAAGCCGCGATATCAGTCCGTCAATGTTAGGTGTGGGATACGCGTCTTTTGTCGTCAATGAATTCACCGTTCTACTATCTAAATAAAACCTGACCCTACCAGGTTTTACAATCAACACTCCAGGAGATGACCAAGGCGCTGAAGGGCATTCTTAAATTACACCCAAGCTAAACATTCGGTCCATTTCTTCACAAAGCACTTTCTCTCTAGCTGGTGAAATGGGATAATACCTTTGTTTGACAGGGTCTGAAGTTCCCGTGTCTATACGATGTTCTATAAGGGTTGTACTGCCGAGACCGTCCCGTTCCGAGTTTGGAAAATAATCAACAATTTTTTTAAGTTGTTGTTTCTGGGTCGCATTTAGTTTTATCTTTCCCAAGTCTTTCTCAGAAACTACTTCACTGATAGTATCCATGGAAGCAACTTTGATACCAAAATGTTTCCAAAAATCCATTCCACAAATGACCTCCTGAGTTATCGATAGAATTAATAAAAACTCAATAGATTTTATCCGATTATTGTACAAAATGTCCAGTACTATCGTTCCTAGAACCTGTTGTTGTTCACCGTCGGCAGTTTTTACCCTACCCACGCCTCCTTTAAAATGGTTCCTCTAATTCGGACTGGCACACAATTCACCCCCAATGACACTAATGTTTGTACCACTGTCTAGCAAGGCAAATCTAGGGTTTTCAAACAAATTCAATAAAAGGTATGGTCGATTATCATTCACCTTTGTCACTAACGACGAAATCACAACAGATTTCAATCGTCTCCGCCTTTTGTAAAATCACGAATTCGACGAGAGGATCGGTTAGGTGTTGCCTTTATATCAGGTCCATCAAATATTCCACTCCTGATACGATTATTTTCCACCAGCCGAATATGATATGGTCGTTGTAAGGCATGCATTATACCCACATCCGCTTTAGTAGTAACATCCGGTGTATTTATCATGTCAGGTTCAAAAGTCAAAGTTCTCTCATTAATAAAAATACAATATTGAGGAATTAATTCAGTTTCGGATGCCCGTTCTTGTTTGAACGGACATCCCTCAGGACGTTTCCGTTTTTCTGAGAACATTTGAAGCATTGAGGCCTGTAGGACTTCTTAGCCCCACACCCATAGCAGAAAACAGTTCGAGGCTCTAGGCAGTCCACGAAGCTATGACCAGAACTATCACAATTCCAGCACCTATTTGTTTTGACTACCAAACAAACCTCCTTATCTTCGTCACTGTCATCCACTATGTCCATATTTGCATCCGCCGTCACAATTTTCGATACCTGTCCTTTCGCACAATTACGTCTGTTGTCATTAGTCCTAGCCATTTCCCTGACGAATTGAACGACGTACCACACGTCGCAGCTCAGCAACTCTGATAATCTGCAGGTGCAAAAGTTCATGTCTGACCTCTGGTCGAAGATTGCGCTAAATAGTTTCACACAGATCAGAATCAGACATTCGAATTTTCGATTTATCACATAAACATATTATGGCGTCATAATATTCGTCAAATGTTTCATTATACCTTTGTCTTCTGCGCAACATATCGTCCCTAATATCAAAGTCCGTACAATCGTCCTTGAATTGATGCTTTAAAGCGTCACACAAATCGATCCAATATATATATTGACAACCACGGTGGAACCGCCAAAACCACTTCATAGCTTTTCCTTCGAAAAGGACGTGAACATGCTCACACAAAAGATCGAAATTGCCTTTTAAGTTAGAATTTGTGAGAATATTCACCCTGTAGATAAATTCCTCTACAGTTATATCGGACACCTCACCGGTGAAATGAATTCTCCAATTCTTAATTAAATTTAGAACTCTTTCAGAGTTTCATTCGAAACCTACAGCCGAGCAATTCGGTCCGAAAGTGTTCCTATTGTTTCTCCCGACGGGAGAATTTTCCCTTTTCAAGTTCGGATCCCCATGGTCAATCCTGGGTGGTCTATCTGGTGAAATTAAGCGAGCATGCCCCACACTCAAATTTCGAATCGCATCTACTATCATATCCTGTATTTCATCCCTAAGACCTACCAAAGATCCATCAACAATTTGACGAGTGCGAACATCCTGTAAGTTTTCCAGACTAAGTAATTGCCTCTCTCTGAACCTGCAATCTAGTTCTCGGCTTTCCCCTGGGGTTATTCGTTCGTGGTGCATCCCCACCAGCCTCTTGATCCACTAAATTTCCAGGCTTCTGATCTACACTAACAGGAATATTTTCGTTGCTACGAATTGTAGGCATTTTGTCAAATTAAATCTAATACCCTAAACTAATTAATCTGTGATAACGACCTACACCTAAATTCGTAATGCTAATCAATGAACCTAATCCTAAATATTCTAAATAAATAAAAAAAAAACTATCTTAACCAAATAAACTATGTCTAATAGTGAAAATCGACAAAAAGTCTACTAATCCTAACAATTATTATTGCCTCAAAGACGAGCAACAAAAACAAACAAACAAAATTAACCTGAATAAAAAAAAAGTTTATTAAAACTATCCTATATGTATATACTAAAAAAAACTGCTAAAATTATGCGAAAATCTCAGAAATAATAAATGTATCACTACTCGATGAAGTATCTCAGTATGGGTCAATAACTATAAATAATTTATATTACAATCATCCTCAAAAGTTAAAAAAATAAATAAATATATAAATCGAATTCGATGGAATTTTTAACCTAGGCTAAAATTTCTTATCCAAACCGAAATTGAGTTAAATGAAATATCTAATGCTGGAAATTAAATGAATAAATTCAATAAATTTTAATCCAAAACACTAAAAAGAATCAATCAGAGTAACAAATTTTGATTGAGAAGGGGAAATCCAAAAATAAATAAAGAGTAAAAGTCAAACGATAATTGAACCGATATGAACCAGAACAACATATCAAGTTCGAACCTAAACCCTGGTCACGATTGTCTCATACCATGTTAATATTGAAATTGAAACCCGTAAAATAATCACTGATTAACAATTAAAATCCAAATTAACAAAAGACTTAACCAAATTGAAAAAAAACGCTTAGAAAATAATACAATAAAATAAAAACTAAAAAAAAAAATAAATAGGAAATTCTATATGAGAATCGACACACACAAATAAGTTCAAGGCCCTCAGTATCTAAATCTAATTGCACAACCAAAAAGTTACGACCACTGAGGCCCCACGTTGGGCGCCAAAAATCTCTGTAACGATTCTTCGTGATTAAGGTATTGATATGGGAACAGGCTACCTACTAGTTCGGCCGTGCTCGTCGGATGGGGTGTGTTTAGTTCCCGAATCTTAGTTTTGAAACAGAATTTTGCATCGTCAGCAGAAAATTTTAAATTTAGGTAGCTTTGAGAAACAAAAAAATTACGATTCCATACAAAGGAGAGAAAAGAAAGAAAACTTTATCGGATGAATGTGGGGGGTAGCTCAAGATCTAATATGCTACACCGGTCTATACCCTCCCACCAAGCTGTCAAAGTGAACTGATGATTGACAACCCAATTATAAACTAAAAGAATACACCTAACCCATACTTCCAACTTCACCTTTCGTTAATACGAAAAACTCAAAGTTTATTCCATTTTTAATAATTTTATAAACATAACGATTAATTAATAATTAAGTTTAAATTAATAGGAAACAAATAAAAATAATTTAACAACTATATATAATAGATTATGTATATAATATACTTCTTAACGAAGTTTAATTATTTACTGTAAATTTGGCCAGTTTTATTTGAAATTGTCATCATAATAATTACTAAAGTCCATTTACTCAAATGAAGATTGTGATATTGTGCAAATAATAAAATACCATAACTTAAAGTTATGAGTTTAAATGAAATGTGGATGGTGTTATTGAAGAATATATATGACGGATTATTAATATATACGTAATTTAATTGTTTAGATATAGTTCGTATAAGTATTGCCACGCTCCTTACTACTGAAAGTTTAAATTTTTATTTTAAATGAGTAATAAAAAAAACCAATATGTTTACGTTATTATGTTACGTACCAAAAATAACACGAATTGTAATTGAGTGTAAGAGAGTTTAAATAAATAAACGAATAATGACATTTATAATGCACTTACATTTTAAAATCCATCGTTGGCCACAGGCGCAAGACTTGATGCGTGATCTGCTTATGTCAAATAAACGTTGAGTGAGTGTGAATAATAAGAGTATAAGTATGTTTGATAAGGTTTTGTATGACTGTAATTGTGTGTGTTAATGTATTCAAAGTGAATGAAAAGTGCTTATTTGTGGATTAGGTAAAAATTGTATTTTGTATGTCTAGGTATTAAAATATTTATCTATTTTTATATGAAAATTCCAAATTAAGTGACCATTATAAGAACAAAATTAGAGCAAAAATTAAAGGAATTTTAAATTTAAATATGCATGCATTGAAATGCCAACAAACATATTGTTGAGAGTTGAACTTTAAATTTTCAGCTCCTCAAATTGTTTCACGGTTCACTTTATTTTCTATTAAATAAAAACTCTGTTTTAATTTTAGTTTTTGTATATTTTTTATTTATGTAGGTATTTTGTTTATTTAATGTTTTTGTTGTGTCACAATTTAAATGTTTTTTTTGTTACTTTGCTTGTTCACTATTTAACGATCGAAACTAGAGTGAGTTTAAATTGTTTTTCAATATACAAAAAACGGTCACATATTATAAAAGAATTTTTGTACTAAATATAACGGGATATACTGAGTGCAAATGTAACAACAATTTAACTTTATAATGTTTACATATGAATATGAATATGCAGATTAAAGAAAATAAAATATAACAAGTTGTTGGTAGGCAGGGTAGTCGCTGTTGGTAGGGGTCATCTCTAAACATTCCGCCCCCCATGATATGGTGATATATTCAACTGGGCTCAAGTTCTTCAAGGGGTCCGGAAAATAAACAGCCGCATTATAGCACCTTGTTTTTGGGTTTCATCACGTAGAATGCTGGAGTACAGATGATGTTACCAGGGGGTGAACTGTGTGCCATAGTATTAGATGTGGAGTTGTTGAAAAATAGTAAACTGCGATGAGACCATACGACCAATGCCACAAAGTTATTTGTGTTTTTCATGGGTGACTTTTACTGGAATTATACAAAATAATTATTAGAAATGTGTATTTAATTATTAAATAACAGTACGAGTTTCGTTATGGGTGTCGTAATAATTCCATTTGTAGTTCGAATATCAACTACTCTGATATTTTTGTCGGGTCCAAGGTAGGTTTTCGTAATTCGACCTAATTTCCATTCATTAGGTGGCAGATTACTGTCTTTGATGACAACTAAATCGTCAACGTTGAGGTTTTGGTGTTGATATTTCCATTTATATCGACGATGCAGCTCACTTAAATATTCTGATTTCCATCTTTCGCAGAAAGTATGGTTAATAATTTTTAGACGTCTCCATCGGTTGGCGAGGGTCAAGTTTTCGTTGCTCGAATCTTTTTCTGGTGGGGTCATGAATGAAGTACCAATAAGAAAGTGTGCAGGAGTAAGCGGTGATAGATCAGTTGGGTCGTCACTAGCTGGACTTAAGGGTCTGGAGTTTAGACAGGATTCAATGCGGGTCAAAATTGTAGAAAACTCTTCAAATGTAAATTTCATATTTGGAGTCATTTTTCGTAAATGGATCTTGAAGGATTAACCACCGGCTTTCCATAGTCCTCCCATGTGTGGAGTGCCAGGGGGTATAAATTTCCATTCTACGTTCTGATGACTGTAGTGATGAATTATTTTTTGTTGAAGATTTTTGACAAATTCGAGTCGATCCTTTCTTATAAGTTCTGCAGCTGCAACGAAATTTGTTCCATTGTCGGATTAAATTTTAGATGGACATCCCCGTCTTCCAATAAATCTGGCAAAAGCAGCTAGAAAAGCCTGAGTTGAAAGGTCACTTACTGCTTCTAAGTGTATTGCTTTGGTGGAAAAGCAGACAAAAATACACACATAGCCTTTTGTAATAAGGCATGCTCGACCGGTGAAATTTCTTATGTTGAAGGGTCCAGCATAGTCTACGCCAGTGATTGTAAAGGGTCTGGAGAGTGTCGTGCGTTCTGGAGGTAATGACGCCATAATTTGTTCTTGAGTCCGCTTTTTGTATAAAATGCAAGTTTTGCAGTTCCGAATAACGGTTTTTACTAGAGTTTTTAATTTGCAAATCCAAAATTCGGTTCTTATACTTCGAGTCATACGTTGGTTTCCACCATGTAAGGTTATTTTGTGAGTGAATTCTGCGATGAGTATCGATAGTTGACAATTATTTGGCAGTATAATTGGAAAACGTTCATTATAGTTTAAAGATGGTGATAAAGTTAGTCTACCATTTCCTCGCATAATTCCTTTGAGGTCTAAGAAAGGATTTAGGGTTAGAAGACTACTTTTAGGTGAAAGTTTTTCTTTAAGTTGTAACTTTTTGTATTCCTCTAAATACTGAATCTTTTGGGTCAGTATAATTAGTCGTTCTTTAACGTCTTGAACTTCATTGGATGTGACTTCTGTTGAGGGAAAATTAAAGTTACTTTTGTTTTGACCAGAGTTTTTTCTCCATCGTAAGATGTAAGCTATAACTCGATATGCACGTGACAATGATGAGAAACGATTTAATGGGTCTTCATATGTCGTAGTTGTAAATAATTTTATGGGTTTTGCTTCTAACGTTGTGTCACTAGAAGATTTTGTCATCGGCCATTGATGTTTTGGTAATTTTAGCCACGAGGGTCCATACCACCACAAATTATTGTTTGTCAAGTCTTCTGGTGAACATCCTCGACTAGCGACATCAGCTGTGTTTTCTTTAGAGTCCACATGTTGCCAGTTTTGAGTTCCGACTTTTTGTAAAATCTCAGAAACGCGGTATCCTACAAACGTGTTCCAGGTACATGGCGGTTTCTTAAACCACGATAATACGATTGTCGAGTCAGTCCAATAGTGGGTTACTACATTTTGAAATTCATAGGTTTTTAATAGACTTGATGCCAAATTAGCTAGCAATACAGCTCCACAAAGTTCTAAGCGTGGTAGCGATAAGCTTTTGAGGGGGGCTACTCGAGTCTTCGAAACCAAAAGAGTTGTGTGTATAGATGTTTCGTCATTTTGTATTCGAATGTATAATGAAGCAGCATAAGCTTTTTCTGAAGTGTCGCTGAAGCCATGTATTTCGATGTGACTTAAGGGTGTATATTTTATCCAACGGGGTATTTTTATAATTTTAATATTGGGAAAATTGTTTACGAATCTTTTCCATTTATGTTGAGAAATTGGTTTTAAAATGTCATCCCAGTTAGTCTTATCTAACCATATTTGCTGCATGATTACTTTAGCGTCTATTATTATTGGAGCTATCCATCCACATGGGTCAAAAAATTTGGCAATTGTGGACAAAACTTCTCTTTTTGTATTCGCCTCTTTAACTTTTATTTCTGGGGCTGTAAATGTAAAGGAGTCCGATGAAATGTTCCATTTTATACCTAGAGTCTTGGTCCCGTCATTTTCGGACAGATTTAACCAATCGAGTGGTAGTAGAGTCTCACTAGGTAAATCCTGACAGACTTGTGGCTCATTAGAGTTCCATTTCATCAGATCGAAGCCTGCTGATTTTAAGACAGAAGTTAATTCTTTTCTAGATTTGATAGCTTCTTCTATAGTGTGACCTCCTGCTAAGACATCATCCACATACATATTTTGTTTAAGAATCGTGGACGCTAAGGGATGAGTCATTTGCACCTCTTCAGCTAATTGAAGAATCATCCTGATGGCTAAAAATGGGGCGCAATTAACTCCAAATGTGACGGTGAGAAGCTTGTAATCTTCTATCGGGTCATTTTTGGATTTTCTGAATAAGATTCTTTGAAACTTTGTTTGAGTTGGGTCGATTAGTATTTGGCGATACATTTTAGTAATGTCGGCGTTGAATACAAAGCGGAAAATCTCCATTTTGCTATCAGAAGAACAAGATCTTGCTGAAGAATGGGTCCTGGATATAAAATGTCATTAAGACTATTCTTATTTGACGTTGGGCTAGAGGCATTAAAAACCACTCAAAGTTTAGTGGTCAATCGGTCAGGTTTTATTATTGCGTGATGCGGCAGATAATAATTCGGGGCTTTGTTTATATCCGGGGGTGCGATTTTTCTCATGTGGCCTAACTCAAGATATCCAAAATGACATTGTCATATAATTGCTTTATTTCGGGTTTCTGGCTGAGCATGCGTTCCATTCGTAGGTACTGAGCCATAGCAATATTGCGAGAAGAGCCTATTTCTTCTGTTTTTTTGAAGGGCTGGGTAACTATATACCTTCCCGAGTCGTTTCTATGTGTTGTTTTCTTGAAATTGTGTTCCACAATGGTATCCTCGTCTGGCTTCAAAATCTGTTTTGGGGTTTCCTCCACCTCCCAAAAGCGTGTGAGGATTTGGTCAAGGGACGATGTATTTAATAAAGAAATTGTTGTTCTGGGTTGAGTCGTTTTTGGAGTTGGTCCCCCCACAATCCAGCCAAATACTGTTTTTTGTGCCAAAAGGGATCCAATAGACCGCATCGGTGTGTCCATGCAATAAATAGAGGGGTCTACGTCGAGGCCTATTAGCATGTCGATGGGTCTACTTTGATTGAAGTTAGGGTCTGCAAGTTGCAAATTTGCAGTCTCACTAAGCTTTTGCATGTCTAACGTTTGAGGTGGTAACTGGGGCCCAAACTTCTAACTTAAACGATGTGTCCACCCGTGAGCAAAGGTTAAGCAAACATGCTTTAGTTGAGGTTTCAGAAACTGTTTGACTCAAACCAGAAACGTGAACTATGTTTCTTTTAGTGGGTAATTTTAATCGGGTTTTTAGTTTGTCCGATACAAAGGTTGATTGTGATCCAGGGTCGATGATAGCTCTCGCCTGATATCTTTGACCTCTAGTTTCTATTTCGACAATAGCAGTGAAAAGCAAGGTTTCTCGGTCTGTTTGATTTGTCGATGTTTGTATGTTTTCGCGCAGGGTCAGGGAAGTAAAGTTAGGAATACTTGATCTTGAAGTGGACTGTATGAATTGGGCTTGAGCTGCGGCACTTGTGCTTGGTTGCTCGTCAGCGTTATTTTGTGGCAAGTTTGTAGGCTGGGTCACCGTTGCCTTGTGCAACAAAGTGTTGTGTTTTTGTTTACACAGCCTACAACTGTATTTGCTAGGGCACTCCCTGACACTGTGATTGATCGACAGACAGTTGTAACATGAATTTGTGACTCTTACGATATGAATTCGATCACTTACATTTTTTTTCTAAAAATGTGGGGCATGATCGTAGGGTGTGTGACTCGCTACAATGTTGGCACGTTATGGGGTTATTATTAGAGCTTCTGACGGGTTTATTTTTGTTCTGATTGTGAATTTCAGATTTCGCAATATTCGTTTGAAATGAATTAATGTTCCGTCTATTTTGGTTGGTTTTCGCGACTTCTGACTTGGGCGGTATGGATTTGTCCTTTGATGATTTGATATTGTCGAATTCTTGCCATTTGGGTACTTCGGCACAATCTTCACGAGAATTTTCAAATTCTTGAACAAGGGCTCTGGGAAGTTTTTGAGAGCAAATGTAAATTAAAAAGGACTCCCATGTTGAAGTGACAATTCCTAGTGTGCCTAACGTCTGCCTACAATCGTTTATTGTCCTTTGTAATTTTTTAATTGAGGCTCCAGAGTCCATAGAGGCATGAGGCAGATCCAAAATAATTTTATATTGCTCATTAACCTGCATCCATTTATTTTCGTACCGGTCAACTAAATTTTTCCAAGCCATGATAAACCCATCGTTTGTTAAAGTGACATGCGAAATTGCGTCTCTGGCTTCTCCCCCGGTTTTTTGGGTCAGATAAAAAAGCCTTTCAACATTGCTAATTTTTGGATTTCTTACGTATATGGCTGTAAACAAGTCACGAAAACTGGGCCATAATTTATAATCCCCAAAAAAAGTTTCTGTGTCGCAAGGAGGGAGTCTTATTGATGAGACCTCTCTTTCTAACGGAATAATTGACTGGCGTTCACCTGGTTCTATGGCTGTGTCCGTAAGCGCCTGGATTTCAGCATTGATGGACGACAAACAATTTTTATAGGCTGTTAGGGCTCTTTGGTATCGCTCCCGTAATTTATTTTTGTCAATTGGTTTATCACCATCCTGATCTACGTCCCTACATTCTTCATATGACCTTTTTACCTGGGTCCATATGGAGTCTAATTCTACTCGAATTATTTCTAACGCGTGTACATTATCTTCAGCGCTCGCTTCTGCTTGAATCTTTTCGAAGTCGACTAAATCGTTTGTGCAATTGACGAATTTTTTCAGGGACATGTTTGTAGATTGAAAAAGTGTCAGAATAATAATAAATTGAGTCAAGAAATTTGCCTGCTAGCGATAAACAAATTGTATTGTAGAAAATTTGTGGGTCAAATATTGTTTTAATTTCCCCGGTTAATTTTTCAAATATGACCGCAATGGTAACTCGGTTTTTATTTTTATAGTGACGTCACGGTTATTTTACGCAAAAGAATCAAGCAAACACACAAGTAGAAAATAGCAATGTTTTAAATGTTCGCTTTTGTTATTTAAATTTTGTTTTTATTTTCTTCTTGTGTTTTTTGTAGTTATTGTATGTTCACTTACTTGCTGAATGCTTGCTTGTGTTGTTGCTGCTGCTTGTTTTCTGCTAGGCGCGTACAAACTTCTCTGCTGCTGAGCTATGATCTGCCGGTGGTGGTTTACCGTTAGTAATTTTACTTTTTGTAAATTTTGTTGACTGTTCTTTTTTTTTTCAAATTTCAGGGTCACTTTTTTTTATCACTTTTTTTCCAAAAAAAATTGTTCTTTTAAATTGTTGTTGTTTAGAGTCACAATTTAATACCGTATTATTTTCCCGATTCACAAGAATTTTTGTCTTTTTTTTTGACAAAGTTTATTTTCTTATGTTTTAAATCACACACTTTTTTTCAAAAAAATTTGTTCTTTTAAATCTTTATATTTTAGAGTCACAAATTTTCCAAGTTTTTTAAGTTTTTAAATACACAATTTTTTCAAAGTCTTTGTAAAAAATTATCCGGCTCGAAGGACCAAAATGTTGAGAGTTGAACTTTAAATTTTCAGCTCCTCAAATTGTTTCACGGTTCACTTTATTTTCTATTAAATAAAAACTCTGTTTTAATTTTAGTTTTTGTATATTTTTTATTTATGTAGGTATTTTGTTTATTTAATGTTTTTGTTGTGTCACAATTTAAATGTTTTTTTTTTGTTACTTTGCTTGTTCACTATTTAACGATCGAAACTAGAGTGAGTTTAAATTGTTTTTCAATATACAAAAAAGGGTCACATATTATAAAAGAATTTTTGTACTAAATATAACGGGATATACTGAGTGCAAATGTAACAACAATTTAACTTTATAATGTTTACATATGAATATGAATATGCAGATTAAAGAAAATAAAATATAACAAGTTGTTGGTAGGCAGGGTCGTCGCTGTAGGTAGGGGTCATCTCTAAACACATATAATATTAGATTTTAAGTTAATTTAAGAATTAAATTAGAGAACATTTTAATTATTTTTGAATTTTATAAATTGATTTAAAAAAAAAATTAACGAATTAATGAACAATAAATTAAATCTTGGTTTTAACCAAATAGGATCCCCTACTTTGAGTAGGGGATAAGAATAAGTTGGTAAACCAATGTAATGAGTTACAAAGTTTATTCAGATAGATAGCAATTTATGCTCCCAATGTAAATGAACACGTGTTTAGGTGTTGACTATACGTGAACTGAATGTTTCACAATTCACAATGTACAATAATAAAACAATATTTCGATTCTCTCCAATATGGTTAACGCTGGATAAATTTGGCATGCACAACTGACGAGCTATTACTCACGAAATGACCCTTAACAGCCAACACATGCTGCGTTCACTGGCCTCTTCCTATCAATATATATATGAATCCTAAAGAAAACCAATTTTACTAATTTTCCAAACCGGACAAAATAAACACAAAAAAACTAAATACGCACCAACAATTTTGGCTTAATCTGCAATACACCATGAAATCCTAATTTATTTGCAGTATAAAACCACACTTTATGTTTTTATATTCAATAAATTCCTTTTTTCATTTCTTCAAATTTTTTCCATACAGAAAAAAAATTGTTTCCACACACAACCGACTCGTATATAAATTTTTCACTTTTGTCATAATATATAAAAACGAAAAAAATCAAGGCTAACATTATTGAAAATTCATAATTTTTTTTTTCTCTTCCCACAGCCATAGAAAATGTTCAGTAAATTATAAATCTACAATTCCTTTCCAAACCCTCGCTATCACATGGTTAACCTGCATCAAGTCATGGGGGCCGGAATGTTTAATAATGATAAATAAATTTAACCACAACACCCAGTAGTTTCTAACGATCCTTAAATGTTTAGTTTAGTTATCCACACTTTGCCTTCGTCCTTTTTTCTTTTGTATTTGACTTAGCTTGTAAGATCTTTTTACACATTATTTTACGGCACTCTAGTTACGACCATTGTATAAAGAATATTAAACAAAGAAGTATTTAAATCAAACATAAAATAAAATAAGATATTAGGTCTGTCTGCGTACTTTTCCAGTAGCAAATACTCAGTAAATTTTTTTGGGAGAGTAAGACAAATTTTACTCTTTCGGCTGAGAATATCTCAAAAAGTACGCAGACAGTATCCAGTGAAATCTTGCAAGAAAACAGCTGATCGGTGTGTAAACAATTGAAATAACAAACGTGAGCCAAGATAGCGTTGAAGAAATAGCGTCCAATTTGGGAATTTAAAAACCGGGAAACCAAAATACCCAAATAATGGGTATTTGCAGTATAAACAAAAAGTTAGCGTCGAATTTAGGAATTTAAAATAGGGAAGTACAAATATAGGAACAAATCTAGTTTACCGACGCAGCTCCAAATAAAAAAAAAGTACCCAGGGTGATGGAAAATGGAAAAATAAGAAGAAAAATTACATTAAAAAGTTGGCGCAAACGCTAAGTTTTCGAGTTATGGACGTTTAAAGTTTTCATATAAATATGTGATTTTCCACTACAATTCTTAACGTATATGGGCAATATTGGTATCATTTTAAAGCTCTTAAACAGATTTTTCTGGATATACATAATTTATTTTAAAATATTAAACTCTTTAGATCACATTACAGTTTTTTTCATTTTACGTCGAAATGTTACGGAAGTGCACTAGGAAAGAATGTAGTTTATTTAAATAAAAGTGTAATACAAATTTTATAAAATAACAGACACTAGCATCGCAAAAAAAAATTATTTGCATAGCCAGCCTTTGGCCGGACGCAAGGATGTTCTTCTCTATGGTATAATAAACACCGGTTTCGCTTACTAAAGCTTCCTTGCATAGCCGGCCTTCGGCCGGGCGCAAATATTTTCTCCCCTATGGTATAACTTATACCGGCTTCGCTAACTAAAGATTCTCTGCATAGACGGCCTTTGCCCATGGGCAAGGATTCTCTCCTCATTAGTACAACATAAACATAAAGAAGGTTTTACTTGTATTTTAATTAAAATTCTTAAATAAATTAGTATGTAGTATATACATACATTAAAGAATTAGAAAAAATTAATAAATTTGTTTTTATGCTTACTAAAAAACTTTTGTATTTTGCACACTCGTCCCACTTCTTAATAAACTAAAAATATTAAAATAAATTCTGTTTGTCCAGATAGATCTAGTGAAACGCTTTGCAATGATACCAATATTAGCCATATACATTTGGAAATGTTCTGCAAAATCACATATTTATATAAAAACTTAAAACGCCCATAACTCGAAAACTAAGCGTTTGCGCCAACTTTCTTATTTTTATTTTTTCTTCTTATTTTTTCATTTTCTATCACCCTAGGTACTTTTTTTTATTTGGAGCTGCGTCGGTAAACCAGATTTAAGCCCAAATATATTTATATTTTTAATAAAAATACAAAAAATATTTACTACAGGCTTTTGCACGGTATAAACTGTATATTTTCTGAAAGTAAATAGTTTTCTGGACAAAATGAGCGATGCGTGCAAAAAATCGTTCGGACAGTTTCCGAGAAATCTGGGTTCATCCAAAGTGGTCAGTAAAAATCTTTACTGATTTATGCAATGAACCACAGGCTTTTGCACGGTATAAACTATATATTTTTTGCACGCATCGCTCATTTTGTCCAGAAAACTATTTACTTTCAGAAAATATACAGTTTATACCGTGCAAAAGCCTGTGGTAAATATTTTTATTAAAAATATAAATATATTTTTACTTCCCCTTTTTAAATTCCTAAATTCGACGCAAACTTTTTGTTCATATACTGTAAATCCCCATTATTTGGGTATTTTGGTTTTCCGGTTTTTAAATTCCCAAATTCGACGCTATTTCGTCGACGCTATCTTGGCACACGTAAACTCTTTCATTCAAACAGTATATAAAAGCAGCTGTTCAAACTAGTTGCAAAATCTTACCAGAGGAAATTTCTCCAGTAACATTTTGCAAGTTCTCTAACTTGCAACTGTCAAAATATTTTTTTTTTTGGCTCTCTCGCTGTAAGAGATTTGGAGTACGCAGACAACATTTTGCAAGATTTTGCGACATTTTGTACAAAATTATGCAAAATATGTGTACGCAGACAGACCTATTGTGAACTAACCAATCATTAAACAAAAACAACCACAAGTGAGAACAGACTACTGTGAACAAAAACCTAAAAATAGTTAAACAAAACCTGAATTTGAAAATAAAGAACAAAAAAACTAAACAATGTGCAAAGTTAAAGTAAAGGTGAAAATAAAAATAAATAAAATACAAAAACAGCAGAAAACATAACAAAAGTGTTTTATTTTAATAAAAAAGAACCAGCACACAAAATCAACCCCCAAACAAGAAGGGATTATCGAAGGAAAAATATTCTATCTTACGAAGTTCTATAATGAATCATCATGTGAATATTCTTCCTGGATACAAAAAGTTTACATCTGTCAAAAAAGAAGCAGTGCCATCTTTTGTAAAGGTTACTGAAATATCAGTAGAGGTTAAAATGTTTGATGTATCATACAGCCAAACGCCTTACTCAAAGTTTGCCTGAAGGGGAAGCAGTATCACTTCCTGACAGGATTACATTGATTGTGATTATCATCCGGTCAAAGTGCTTACAAACAAACAACATCGGCAAATTACACAACAATTACAGATGCAAATATGTTAATGGCTTGTGTAGTTCCTTTACGACTCAGAAGTGATATCTGTGAGCATTGGAAAAATCCTCTCCTATCATCAGTTCATTTTTGTCGTCCGATATTTTTTCAATATGCAAAGGAGTCTGCAAATTTTTGAACCAAAGCCTTTTGTTCTTGAAATGAAGAATGGAAAAACTGTTTCGATTGATAATGAACTTTTCTTGCAATGATTGATGGTAAAGTCTTGAATGTAATTACAGACACCTCGTCAACTTTAAAGTGTGCAATTTGCAAAAAGTCACAGAAATTTTAATATTTCAAGTGATGAGCAAAACTATAAATATGAAATTTATTTTAAAACTAGCGTATACAATTCTGCGAGAAGCAGAATGTTTTGGTAAGAACGCAACACCAAAAAAAAATCTTATTTCTTAAGAAGCTCAGACTGAAGGTAGACTGCCCAAAGCAGGGGTATGGAAATACTAACAATAGTAATGTGTCCAGAGCAATTTTTGAAAATGATGAGGTAACATTCCGAATAACGGGTTGACAATAATATTATAAAAAGGTTGGCAGTTATCCTTAATATTATAAACTCTAGAGAAATGGTAAATGGCTCAAAGTTTGATGATAATTCATCAAAATCTGCCCAAATTTTGGCTCAAATGTAGCCTGAGAAGAAACTTACTCCTTCGGTTCATAAGATTTTGGCTAGTGGTAAAAATTAAATTGAATATCATACCTACCCATTGGAGAGTTGTCAGAAGAAGTACATGAATGCAAAAGCAAAGACTACAAAAAATTTAGAGACACGAATACTTGCAAGATTGTTTGACAACTATGTCAGTTAAAGCATTGTCAGTCCATTGAAAAACAACAATATTGTTAGATATCTAACAATCGTGTTAACACTCTTCGTAACCATGGACAGATCATTGTTATCCGTTGGAAGCTTATTTTTTATTGTCAGAGGAGCGAAGGTTATGCGTCTGCCAAGGACATCATTATCAGAGACCTTTTTCTATTGGCAACGCTGCAAATGCATACGTATCAGGGATGGAAAAAGGAGTTTCGAATTTTGTACCGACTTCAATAACAAAATGCAGTTTTGAGACTATGACGATACCAATTATATATTTTCTGGCTCATCTCTTGATATTTATATTTAGAAAAAAGACTTTTTATTAATTACGAACATTGTTTTAAAGATAGCAACCAATGTATCAAAAAAAAAAATCAAATAAAGTAGAACTGCACCATAGTTTCCATCACTGATATACTTGAGTGAAAAGCAAAAACGAAAAAGCTTAATTTTGCAAAATTTAAATTTATTTTAATGAAACATTTTTAAAACAACATAAAAAAAATTAAATTCTTGCTATTGATTTTACCCTTCAATAGCAATATTTCCACTTTTCCAAATAATACACATAAACGAAGTTTCCATTTTCTGGCGCTGTCTAAAAACAGATCTGGCAGTTCTTTCCATACAATTATCTCACAACCGTGTGAACTGACAATTTTTGTTGGCATATGAATTTATTGTCAGACAGTTGTCTGCCAATGAATTTGTATGGTTTTCTTACAGCCTGAACTAACAATTTACTTTTGGTGGCAATTTTTCTTTGGCAGTATATTTGTCAACACATTGCCAGACCCTACGAAGCTTAAAAAACTTAATATCTATAGCATTAATATTAAAAAATGTGTTTCTAAAATTGGGGGATTCATAAGGTAGTCATAAAGTTGTAAAGTCATATGTCGTAAAATAATTACAAGAATTATATATGATTGCTGTGAGCAACCGCTTACAATTTAGATTTATACTGTACAGTTATGTCGAAGCAATGAATACAGCATTAAAATTTTTATTTTGTTTGAAACACAACAATATTTTTTTTAACAATTGTAAAATATAATTTAGTACATTATGACGATATGACCTGATAGCACACCTTGTGAATCGCCCAAAATTAAATAAAAAATTTAGTATTAGTTAAACATGTTATTATTTATGTTGGTATTATATTATTATCTGGTATTATTTTCTAGACTTTTGAATTTAAACAATATGTATTGCAAATCGCACCAGGTTAAACTAGTTATAAATAAGCTTTGATATAAGTATTGAAAGTATACAAAAATGTGTATCGCTAAACAAATAAAAAGTTTACATAAAATAAACACGTTAAATTTATACTGGAAAAATTATCCTAAATTGACTGCAATTTTTAGAGTACCCTGTACTATTATTTTGAAGCCTAAGATGTCTTCTCTTACTTTTTAATTCAATATCTTTATTATTTCAAAAGTTATGATTTTTGCAACGAAAAAAGGCTTTGTTCAAAAAAATATGTGCTCCTACTGATTTCGGCACTTTTTTGAGTGCCTTCTTCAGGGTTTTTTTTTTTTTTTTTTTTTTTATATACATATATATATATAACCACATTAAAAAAATGAGACTTACTAATAGGAATAAGCTTATATTGGACAAAGTGAAGGAAACAGAAAGATTTTTGAGATCTAATAAGGATATTATTATTTTAAATGCAGACAAAGGAAATACGATGGTGGCAATGAATAGAGTTGATTATGAGTTAAGAATTAATGATATTATAAAGGATAATTAAAAGAGATTAGATAAGGACCCAACTAATAAACTGGAAAAAAAAATAATAATTTAGTACAAGCACTTTTTAATAAAGATATAATTACAATTACAGAAAGAATAAACTTAAAACTAACACAGCATTAGAACCTAAGTTATACGGTGTTCCAAAAATGCATAAAATGGCTTTTCCATTGAGACCAATATGTTCAATGATAAATTCTCCATCATATGAACATTGTAAATAATAACAGGAATTCTTAAGAAAATTACCGAGATTTCAAAATACAATGTTAAGGATTCTCTTCAATTTAAGGATAGAATTAAGAATGTTAATTTCTCTTGACGTAGTTGCATTGTTTCCAAGCATACCAGTAGACTTAGCTATAAATATAGTAGAAGAAAAATGAAATACAATAAGGGAACATACCAATATAGAAAAGGATTTATTCTTGCGTATTCTTAGATTTTGTATAATATAAAGTGGATATTCTTAATTAAATAATCATATATATATTCAAATGAAGGGACTTCTCCAATCGTGGCTGATATAGTTATGGAGAAATTATTAAATATATGTGTTGAAAAATTAATTATATAACCAAAGATCTTGACAAAATATGTTGACGATTTATTTTGTATAATTCCTGAATCTGGAGTAAAACAAATGTTAGATAATTTTAACTGATTTCATTCGGACATTACATTTACAATTGAAAAGGAGTATAATTCAAGACTGTCATATTTAGACACCTTGGTAATTAGAAGAGGTAATAGGGTAACAATAGATTTGTATCAAAAACCAACATCTTCTGGTAGAATTATTACTTGTTTCTCGAAACATCCGAGGAGAATAATTACAGCTAAAAATTTTATAGAAAGAGTTCTAAAAAAAAAGTGATTCAGAATTTCTTAGAGATAACAAAAGGAGGATTTCAAAACTATTAACTTATATCAGCTTTCCTAAAGAATTAATAACGGATTTATTAATACAATATGATAATTGTGGAGTAAATAAACGAAATAGTTTTACAGAACAGAGAATTCATAAATCAGTAACATATATACCAAAATTTTCAGAAAGATTGCTGTTCAAGAACATATTAACAAACATAACACAAATTTATTAATTACTTCATTTAAGTACATATTAACATATTAACAAACAAAACACATTCACACATAACACAAATTTAATTATTACTTCATTTTTTTTTTGCAATTTTACATTCATTTCGTCATTTAATAATTTTTTTCAATAACCCAATTAATCTTTGCTGACAACTCATTTCGTTGAGTCAACAATAAATACCAATTTTGTTTACACACACCTAAAGTTCAATAAACCAATTATGCTAAGCTAGTATTTTAAGTCAATGCATATTTTATGACCTAGTTATTAATTTTATATAAAAAGAAGAATAAAATAAAGAATAGATGAGTCTTTTGGTAATTGAACAATTGTGTTTTATTACTGAACGATTTTCTTCAGGTTTCAAGTGCCTGTAAGAATTATTAAATAGGGATCTAAGTGATAGTTCAGATTTATGTGTTTGAACTTACAACCACTAACCCCTTCCACTAACATTTGGCGACCCCGACGTGATCTAGGTTTCCCCCCACCAGCGGTAAGGGACTTAGATATAAAATACGCATGCGATAACATATTTAAGGACAACAGTCCATTCAACAGGCACCAAAACATTGGTGACCACAGCATTCAAGGACAATAGTCCAGTTACTAGGCACCAGAAGCATTTTGGTGACCACTTCAGTCAGGACATTAGGTCCATTATCAAGACACCAAAGGCCAGTTTGTTTAGGTCGGAGTTAGAGTCCAAGGCATCAGGACATCTTGAAGTAATCAATCTCCCCAGCAGTGACACAGCTCTAGGCGCTTGAGTACGGTAAACCCTCACAAGTGGTGAATCCTTGACAAATCAACTCAAGTTTTAATCAGCTCAGAATGACAACGATCCAGGATCTGATAGCACAACAGGAAGTAAGGGCCAGTAATATTGGAAAAATCATTTCTATTATTAAAAAGGCCCCACTGGACCGACGATCTGAGGAATTTTATCAGAGCAAACGTAGTGAGCTCATTTCTCTATGGCAGGCGTTCGAAAAAACGGAAAACAGAATTCGGAGCGATGCCACGTTATCGGAACAGGATCCTTATATTTTTACGAACCTCTACAAGGCAATTGGCGAACCATATAGCTCCACAATGGAATACATTGAAACACAACTAAAGAAATTGATGACGTTAAGCAGCAAGCCAGTCCCAACAGCAAGCGAGAAGGTCATAGAAGAACCGAAAACCACTCAGCATGACGCACAAGGGTAAGCATTGCAGGGACTAGCTAGACGGATAACTGCCCGTATGATAGCGCTGACTCGTCTGTTACACGGGTTGGAGTCAATCAGCTCAAATCCGAGACTGTAAAAGGGCTATGGACTCAAATCCAAGAGTTATATGACAGCATGTGGCAACAGGCTGACGATCCAGGAAGAATAGGACTACACCAAGGTAAATACGATGACCTTGAAGATTTGGTTCAACATCACCTTGTTAACTTGGCAATACTAGCAGACAAATGCCATGACGGCAGACCTGTTGCGCCACAAGTCGGAAGTAACATGACAATACACAGTTCGCTGCCACTCCCAAAGGTCATCATTCCTCAATATAACGGTGACTATTTACAGTGGCGTCAATTCTATGAACTGTTCTTAGAGATGGTGAACAAGCAGTCTCTCTCAAACGTACAAAAGATGTGGTATCTCAAAACCAACTTATCGGAGGAGACTGGCAAACTCATAAGCCATCTAGCTTTCACAGAAGAAAATTACAAGACAGCATGGACACTTCATCAGGAGCGTTACAACAACAAAAGGATTCTGTTAGCCACGCTTGTAGAAAGAATCCTGAATCAACCAAAGGGCACGCCATCAAATGCCTCACTTAAGGCTCTGCATGATACAGCAAAAGAGTGCATGCTAGCACTTTACAATCTAAATATCGACACATCCACTTGGGATGCCATTCTAATTCAGATACTCCTGAAAAAATTGGATCACACTCTTTACATTCGGTTCATGCAATCACTATTGAACCTTAAAGAGGTGTCGACCATTAAAGAACTATTTGACTTTTTAGAAAGACAATTTGAATCGATGGAGTCAATTGGTAAAACATCAAGCATCCTTCAAAATTTAAGCAAGGCTGTTTTTTTCCATAGCAACTGTAGAGAAAAATAGCCACTGCAAGTTATGTCACAATGGTACACACCGCATTTATCATTGCAAGAAACTCCTGGCAATGACAGAACCTGAACGACTCAAATGGGTACAACAGCAGCACCTATGTGTGAACTGCTTCAAGTCGGATCATCTAGCCAAAACTTGTACTTACGGCACCTGCAAGAAGTGTAACAACAAGCACAACACGTTACTACATATACAAAAGAGGTCCGACGATACCTCAATACCATCAAAGAATTCGCTTGCGAAGTCGTCTGCTCAAAAACACGATGGAGCTCCAACCAATACAACTGGGGCCTCGTCAGCCTCAGCAGCATCAGAAACAAACAACCACAACTATGTGATGCTAGCCACAGCCAAGGTGATAGTCAAGGCGTCAAATGGCAGCTCAACCGAATTCAGGGCAGTAATAGATTCCGGTTCTCAAGTCAACATAGTAACTGAACGGCTGATACAAAGACTGTCGCTATCAACAACAGAAGCATCGCTGTGCATTGACGGTATCGGAAGGACCCAGAAGAGGGCACACCGCCGTGTAAACCTGCAACTGATGTTCCGGACTCATGGCTGCTCAACAAACTTGAAAGCCTTTATATTACCAATCATAATCCCTGCACAGCCTAGTCGGATCATCGATGCCTCCACTTGGGAAATCCCAAAGGACATTCACCTGGCAGACCCCAACTTCCACCTCCCGGCAAAAATAGACATCCTTCTTGGCGCTGAATTTTACTTAAGCCTGGTACGACCGGGAATAATAAAATTAAGCAACAGCTGTCCTGTACTCCAAAATACGTCATTTGGCTGGATAATAGGCGGCTTAGTAAGGCAGCACACCGAACCTGGCCCATCCTCATCTCTAGCTTGTGCAATCCTTAACAAGGACTCTTCACTGGAAGAGGCGATTGAAATGCTGTGGAAACTCGATGAAATAGACTCAACTGAAAGGACCATGTCTCCAGCAGAAAACCTTTGTGTGGCCCATTTCAATCAGTATGTTCAAATTGATCCTAGCGGCCGTTTCATTGTCAGGATTCCATTTTAGGAAAATCCTACTGCATTAGGACAATCGCATCAGACAACGTACAACTGGTTCATCAGTTTGGAGAAGCGACTTCAGAAAAATGAAAAAATACGAGATGAGTACACTAAGTCAATATCAGTGAGATCCCTAACCCAAGGTACTTCATTCCGCATCATTGTATTCTGAGGCCAGACAGCACCTCAACAAAACTGCGAGTAGTATTTGATGCTTCATCAAAGACGTCAACAGGGTACTCGCTAAATGATATAATGCATACCGGTCCAACTGTACAAAGCGAATTATTATCCATCTTGCTCCGTTTTTGAATGCCAAAATTTGTTTTTACCACCAACATCGAAAAAATGTACAGACAAATATTAATTAATCCTGGTGATCACCAATATCAGCTAATCATCTGGAGAGAGGATCCTGCTTCACCAATTAACTACTACAAACTGAACACTGTGACGTACGGCACACGATCAGCTCCATACTTGGCCACCAGATGCTTAAACCAGATATCAGAAGAAAATAACGAAAGGTACCCTCTTGGAGCTAAAATGTTAAGACAAAATTTCTATGTCGATGATGGCCTGGGTGGTGCAGACAGTCTACACTTGGCCAGAGAAACACAACGAGAGCTCAAACTCATCTTAGCAGCACGTGAATTTCACTTAAAAAAATGGTGCTCAAATCATCCAAAACTTCTAGAAGACATACCACATGATGACAGAATCATAAATTTGGATCTCAGTGAAGGCACTCACAATCCAATAAAAACATTGGGATTACATTGGGTCCCTCAGACAGACAATTTTTGCATCAAGGTAAACCTCACTGAGCGCCCAACAGCTTCAAAAAGTACGGTAACCTCAGAGCTCGCAAAACTATTTGACCCTCATGGTCTCTTAGCTCCTGTCGTTCTCCAAGCAAAGATCTTCATTCAACAACTGTGGCAGAATACCTTAGACTGGGATGAACCATTGTCTCAGGAGCTTTGTATGAAGTGGAACGACTTCCGCAGTAACTTGAAGACATTAGAAGATTTCAAAATAAAAAGACACATGTTTTATGATGAAATTCCCGTTATAACGCAACTTCACGTGTTTACAGACGCCTCCAAAAAGGCGTTCGGCGCAGCGGCATACTTCCATGCAACGCTAAAAGACGGAAGAGCGTGTGTCCGCTTGCTATGTGCAAAATAACGAGTGGCTCCCCTAAAACAACAAACTCTACCTCGGTTAGAGTTATGTGCTGCAGTTGTGGCAGCGCAACTCGCCCATAAGGTCAATGTTGATTGGAATCGTAAAAATCAACCGACATTCCTATGGACTGACTCCGAAATTGTCCTATCTTGGATCAACTCACAGTCATCATCATATAAAACATTTGTTGCAAACAGAGTATCTACAATACAATCCCTTACACTAGCAGGACCTTACATGACGCCACTCATGTAAGGTCAGACGATAACCCATCTGGCATATTATCCCGCGGACTTCAGCCATCCAAGCTGCTGACAAACACATTATGGTTCCACGGGCCTATGTTTCTTCATGAAAGCGAGTCTTTGTGGCCATTATGCTTCTCACCTCAGCCACCTAAGGCAGATCACCCTGAACTAAAAAAGGTCGTTATGGCTGCAACGACAACACAGAACTACGATCTCATATATACAATTAATCATAAAAACTCGTTTGGAACCTTGCAAAGAATTATGGCACATGTTCTACGATTCACAAGGAACTTGAGAATATCTGCTCGAGATAGAACAATTCATATTTCACTTACCCCGAAGGAGTTAGACGATTCTCTGCATCTTATTGTGCGCGCAATGCAATTTTCGGACTTTGCAGAAGACATAAGGCAACTACAAAGGAATCAGACAATTGACAAAAAAAAAGCCCACTTAATAATTCTCTCACCAATCTTGGATAAGGAAGGTGTTGTTCGAGTAGGAGGACGATTAAAAAACTCGGAGTTATCGCCGGACACAACGCATCCAATTATCTTACCTTATAACGATTCTTTGGCAAGTCTATTATTTATCATGATACATAAAAACAATAAACACTGCGGCCCACAAGCTCTTCTAACCATAATGCGACAAGGGAATCAAAGGGAAGATCACAGCGCGTTCAGTGGTCCAAAAATGCGTCAGATGCACTCGAGCGCGACCACAACTGCATCAACAAATCATGGGCAACTTACCACAACCTAGAGTAGTGCCTTCCCGGCCATTTTCCAACTCCGGTGTAGACTATTGTGGTGCATTCTGGATACACTACAAGATCAGGGGCAAAAAGCCAACGAAGGCTTACATAGCCGTATTCTGCTGTTTTGCCACTAAAGCAGTTCATCTAGAATTGGTGTCTAATTTGTCAACAGAGTCATTCATCGGGGCTCTGAAACGCTTTATACCCCGCCGCGGCCACTGCCAAAATATCTTTTGTGATAATGCGACAAATTTCGTCGGTGCAAAAAACCTGCTGGAACTTTCTGAAAGTATATACTCAGGAAAAGCGCAAGAAGCCATCATCAGTGCTTCAAGCGCTTAAGGAATACATTTTAGTTTCATTCCACCAAGAGCACCCCACTTCGGAGGCTTATGGGAAGCCGCCGTAAAGTCTGCAAAACATTTACTGGTACGCAGTGTGTCAACCGAATCACTAACTTACGAAGAGTTGGAAACCATCGTCATAGAAATTGAAGCCATATTAAACTCACGTCCGTTGACTCCACTATCAAACGACCCAACTTGTCTAGAAGCGCTTACTACTGGCCATTTTCTTATAGGTGAAGCTCTTACCCCACAAGTGGATAGCAGAGCCAAAAACCTTAAGGTATCAGGCATATCGCATTGGAACCTTGTCTCCCAATTAAAACAACAGTTTTGAAAAAGATGGTCCACGGAATACTTGAGCGAGCTTCAACATCGCTATAAATTGAATTGCAAGTCCAGCAATTTTAAAACAGGAGACATGGTGATTATTAAAGACGACAACCTACCGATAATGAAATGGCCATTAGGAAGAATTCTCAATGTCTATCCAGGTGACGACGGTATCGTCAGAGTTGTAGAAGTAAAAACACTGAACGGCGTGTTTAAGCGACCAGTCCACCGTTTGGCTCCGTTGTGCTCTGAAGATGAAAAAGAACTGTTAGAACAAAAAAGGTCAAGAGATGACGAATGCAACCAGACTCCACAAAAACGAATCAAGACTCTAGACAAGCCGATACTGCTCACTTTAGTAATATCACTTCTACTAATCCCTGCAGTTTTATGCAATAACATAGCGGTCACACAATTTTAGGACGATCCAGGACTGTACTTTGAGGGAATGGGAACAGTAAAACGCATCACGGCAGAATGGAAATTAATGGTTTACTATGATCTTACGCCCTTCGTATCAGAAATAAACTCCTTGGCGTCAGGTTTGCAGACGTTGCAGCTACTATGTCCCACAATCAAAAGACAATCGATGTGCAGTATTTTGTCAAACAACTTAAATCTAATCAAAAATGAATTACGCCAAGAAGAAGAACTAATCATAAAGAGACGCGTCAAAAGAGCTCCGTTTAACATTGTTGGAAATATTGCGCGATCACTATTTGGGGTTCTAGATTCTGAGTACGCCAACGAGATATCACAGACTATTAATAAAGCAAAACTAGAACACGGTCATCTGGCAAGTCTCTTGAGGAACCAAACATCGATAACACTATGCTAGTTGCAACAGACAAGCCGGGCTCATGGCGTTTTAACATAATTCGGGTACGCTGAATCCAGTGGTGCCCTCGGTTTTTTAAGATTGGCTCTGGTTTTCGAGATATATTTCGAAAATGGAGGAGGTTGCACAACATATATTCGCGTTACTCAAAAACCCTTTAGCTTATTGAAAAAACTTAAAAAACCGAAATTCCGCAATAAAATTTCATTTAAGAAAAGTAATATTTTTTTTCTAATATGAAGTCGTCATTGAAACATATTTTTTTTTTTGAAAAAAAAATTAATTTTTTTTATCAAAATTTCGAAATTTTTGTTTTTTAAAAATTCATAAAAAATTAAAAAATGCAGCAAGGCTTCTAATTTTTTGCAGACATATGAAACATAAAGCTCCAAACAAAACAAGCCATAAATGATTAAAATCTGTTAGCAACTTTTAATCTGTTAACAAATTTTAATTAATTTAAGAATTTCATAAAACGCAATATTTGTATGAAATTCTTAAATTAATTAAAATTTGTCGACTTTTGTGAATAAAATCAAAAGTTGCAAACATCATTTAGGGCTTGTTTTGTTTGGAATTTCGTTTTTTATAAGTCTGAAAAAAATTAGAAGCATAACTGCATTTTCCAATTTTTTATGAATTTTAAAAAACAAAAATTTTGAAAATTATGTTTCTAAAACGACCGCGGATATTAGAAAGAAGTTTTAATTTTCTTAAAGGAAATTTTATTACGGAATTTCGGTTTTTTAAGTTTTTTCAATAAACTAAAGCGTTTTTGAGTTACGCGAACATATGTTGTGCAACCTCCTCCATTTTCGAAACAACGGTATATCTCGAAAACCAGAGCCAATCTTAAAAAACCGCGGGCACCATTGGATTCAGCGTACCCGAATTATGTTAAAACGCGAGGTGTTCAGCTTGTCACGAAAAAAAGTGTAAATTTCTTGCACAGTGTAATTGATTCGACCATCAACATAATCAAACTAGATGAGATTAACACGCAGCAGAGGCTAACTGAAATCACAAAAATGATTGAGCAAAACAAGAATGATCTCTTTAAAGAATCATCTGAAATTAGCAACTCACAACTTGTTGGATTGCTGTCAACCCATCTAACGTTAACAGCAATAACCTTACAAAAAATAGAGACGGAAATCATAACTGTTCTTACGGATGTTCATAATGGAAAAATAAGCCCGATGTTGCTCTCACCACAACAATTAAAAAATGAAATCATGACAATTAAGGCCCATCTCCCAATGTCAGACATGCTTCCAACAGAAGACGAGAACTTGATTTCTCACATAGAGATGAATACGTGCTGTTTACGCCAGATGACATGTCGAGCTGCATAAAAGCGACGGATGACGAATACCTGTGCCTAAATCAACAATTGAAGCTCAGACGAAATGCGAACAACAATCCTAAATGGATCTTCTCCACTACTTCTGAAATCGAGACGTCAATGGTATACGGCACGGAGACCACACTCATCACACTCATAGGTACAGCACATTTTGGCATGTCAACCAGTATACACACCTCACTCATAAGACAAAAACATCTCAAGTCAATCAGTAAGCCACCGGAACCAGACGGGCTGCCCACTCATGCAACACACCCCCAACAACGGATGCAATTAGAGCAACTAACAGCCCTACAACAACAATTGAATGAATCCACCTTAACACACTTCCCTCAATTAATCAAGTCAAACAGTCAACATCATCATGCAGTTAGCTACACCGCATTAATTCTGTGCACTCTGGTCATGTTTACCCTGCTAGTTTGGAAATTCCGCTCAAGACATGCTAAACCAATTCCCACACCAGCAGTCAGATCCCAACTGTCTACAATCAACATTCCTGAACCTGATTCCAGCCCCAATCACCTTTCGAACTGTGTTCAACGCGGCGGAGAATGTTCAAGAACATATTAACATATTAACAAACATAACACAAATTTATTAATTACTTCATTTAAGTAAATATTAACATATTAACAAACAAAACACATTCACACATAACACAAATTTATTAATTACTTCATTTTTTTTTGCTATTTTACATTCATTACGTCATTTAATAATTTTTGTCAATAACCCAATTAATCTTTGCTGACAACTCATTTCGTTGAGTCAACAATAAATACCAATTTTGTTTACACACACCTAAAGTTCAATAAACCAATTATGCTAAGCTAGTATTTTAAGTCAATGTATATTTTATGACCTAGTTATTAATTTTATATAAAAAGAAGAATAAAATAAAAAATATATGAGTCTTTTGGTAATTGAACAATATAAAGAGGATGGAAATGTCAAATATTGGTCATAAAATACCTTGTAAGGGCAATGATAGTGGACAATGTAATAAACTTTATGTAGGTTCAACAAAAACTAAGCTAAAAACTAGGATAGCAGGACATAAGTCAAACCAAAAATATAGAAATATTTCATCACAAAAATCAGCTTTATCAACTCATTGTGCTAATCTAAACCATTATCCAGATTTTGAGAAAGCAATAGTATTAAACACTGACAATAATTATAAACGTAGATTTATGTAAGAAATGTTACAAATTATAAAAGTACCAAAAATGTCGAGAATTAATTTTAAGTCGTACACTGATAATGGAGCACAAAATTATAGACATTTAATTTTTAAAATTAGAAACGGAATTTTAAAATTTAGTTATATTGTAATAGATCAAGTTTGTATCGAAAAATATTTTTTGGTATTCAATTACAAAAAAATTTAAATTTTATATTGTTAAATTTGTTAATAACCACAAAATTTGTTAAAAAATTGTGAAATTTGTAAAAAAAAACCCCCCTGAAGAAGGCATTCAGAAGTATTTGTTATAATAAACATTTAAAGATTTTTGTATAAAAAGACCTTAAGCTCGATAATTTAATTATACTATAAATAATAAAGGTCGAATAAAATATAAATTATATACTGATATTTAATTTTACTTTTATAGTTAGTCAAAAATTTACTCTGGGCGGGCGACTCCGCAGGCACAGCTACTGTCTTATAAAGTTAAATACTATATATATAATTAAAGTAATTGTACAAACTTAAGTTAAGAAATTGTGAATAATATTTTATAATTGGTTTTTTATATTCATGTATTATTGCATATGTTCAATGAATAATTATAGTTTATAATCGTTTCTAAATGAATTTTGAAACGTGTTTTGTTTTTTTAATTTTTTGTTTTTATTACACTATGCAACAAGCAAAAATTTCTTGAATAACCACTATATTTTTTTTATCCGCTATAGTCATCTAACTACAAAAATCATCATTATTTCAAATTCTATGGTAAGGTTTTTTTTAAAAAATTTTTTTCTAAAAATTGAGATTTTTGAAAAGGCTGCTCCTTACATCTTATCGTAACTTTGGAACGACGTACCCGATTTTGGCATGCAGTCCATCGAAACATTTTAAATTATGCCAGATTTAAGTTTCTCTAATATAATTTTTTAATGTAGCCATTATTTTTGGAGATATTGAGGCCGAAGTGGCAAAAAAAATATTTTTTTTGTGTTTTTATGTAAAATTTTTAAATTAGAAAAATTCATAAAAAATTCAAATCAACAAATACTTACCAGTTTTAGTACTTAAGCTCAAAGCTGCATGTATTAGAAGTAAAATAAATTTTATTTCTTAAAAATCCATGGATAAATTCTTGTTTTATTCCCGATAAAGTGAAAGTACCTACTTTTGACATTTGTTATCGCAAATTTGTGTAGAGCTAAAAATGTTTATTACTCAATATTTGTTAATCCTTTTTATTGTGTTGTCTTTATATAATTTATTTACATGCGTCCTATTTGAGACTATCGGTATACCATGTTCTAGTTGTGACTACCTTTGAGTATGCCTATTTTATTTTCATTTTTATTGGAATAATAGAAATCAGGTAAATACTAGTTTTATTAGTTTTTCTTAAAGCTATATGAAAATCGATGGGTTATTAATTATTTTATAATCGATAAAGTAAAAGTACTTACTTGTAAAATTTGTAATCGTAAATTTGTGTAAAGCCAAAAATTTCGTTATTTTAAACAGGTATATAAAGGCAAAACCTTGCACAATCTGCATTACTCAACAAGTGATTGTAGAAAATATAAGTATTAATATTGTTACGTTACTGCCTTTTCAATAACGTTTTTGGATTATTTCCTTTATAATAAACCTCTTGAGTTCTTTTATTGCAACTTTAATAAAATAAATAAAGCACTTTAAACACTTTACTTTATAGATGTACTATAAACTATTCACGCCACTTTATTTAGAACTTAGTCAATTTTACCACTTATAATTACGATGTACACACTTAAATAATCGTACTAATACTGATTATCGATGCCAACCTTCGCGAGTATTTATACTCTGTATGCTGACATCTAGATGTCCCTAGAGCATTCTACTCGCCGAAATGTCTGTAACATTTTCGAAATTTCTGGGCGAATCGAGATTTTATTATCTTACAGCGAATATCATTATGCATTAACATGTGGCTGAATTTAAATTGATTTATACATCAATAAACTAAAGCATACTTTATGGGTTGAAGATAATCTCAACACTATTATGTTATACATTTATCTATAACAATCATAACATTACATTTGTACTAGAAAATTCTGTACAGTGGGCTTACATTAAAAATATGCGAAACTTATACAATAACATTTTAAACTAATAAAATTCCTAATAAACTAAACTTATTCTTACCTAAAGTTACTTTCGTAACTCTGCCCACCACTTAAGCCTGTTCGTCCCGAATAGGCTCAGAATCACCTCTTCCATAAGGGGCTAATCGTTCCAAATGAACAACTTTCATTTTTGCCCTTGGACTTTTGTGTTTCTGTCTTCGATATACAACGTCATTTAATTTCTTTATCACCTTGTATAGCCCATTCCAAGGTGTCTGTAGTTTCGGAGATAATCCTTTCTTTCGTTGGGAATTAAAAAGCAAAACCAACCCTCCTTAAATCCTTCCGAATTTGCCGCTCGATCGTATCTGGCTTTCATCTTGTCACTGGACAGCTTAATACGGTTTCGTACAAATTCATGAAGCTCATTAAGAGTTTCTTGTTCTTGTGAGGTGAAGCCTTCGTTGTTTTCACCCGTTGGTATAGGCTTAACGCCAAACTCTAGATCTCCTGGTAGTCTGAGCGCTGTTCCAAATTCAATTTTGGCGGGTGTACGAGAGGTGGAGTCGTGAACCGCTTATCTATACGCCAACAGGAATTTTGAAATGTGCTCATCCCAGTCTTTTTGTTGTGTGCTAACTACTTTCCGCAAATGTTCATCTTATGTACGGTTAAATCTTTCAACCATGCCGTCAGATTGCGGATGCAATGGGGTTGTTCTTGTTTTCTTTATTCCGTACAATTCACACTGGTCAGAATGCAATTCCAATGGAACGCCATAGCGGCACACCCAATTGTTCACAAAGACGTCCACAACCGTCCTAGCTTCTTGGTTTGGGATGGCATATACCTCCGGCCATTTACTAAAGTAATCAATGACTACTAGCACATATTTGTTGCCGGCATTACTAACAGGAAAAGGCCCAGCTATATCCATTGCAATTCTTTCAAACGGGGCACCAGAATGGTACTGTTCTAGCGGCCCACGACTTCTCCTTACTGGACCTTTGGCGGCCATGCATTGTGCGCAATTGGTTATCCATTCAGTTACGGCTTGTTGACAGCCAACCCAGTAGAACCGTTGTTTTAATTTTTCTAAGGTCTTTGTCACACCAAGATGACCATCACTTGGACCGTTATGAAATTCCCTCAGAACTTCTTTTACTTTCACTGACGGCACTACTATAAGGTTTTTAACTGATTTTCCATCAGTGCTTTCCCACATACGGTATAAGCAGACATTTACTACTTGAAGACTGTTCCACAGAGCCCAGTATGCTTTCATCAATGGACTTTCTGGCGTAATTTCGTTTCGAGTGGGTCTTCTGCCCTCTTCCTTGGCTTTCAGAATTTTGACCAGTCTTCATGGGACTCTATCTGCAATAGACGAACATCACAGAAGTTTTCTTATCCATCAGCCCTTACACAATGCTTGCATTCCAGCTTACAGGGTTGCCTAGACAGAGCATCCGCTTTGCCATGTTTTCCACCTTTTCTATGTTCAATGCTAAAATCGTAGCTCTGAAGGCGCTCAATCCAACGCGCTATCTGGCCTTCCGGATTTTTGAATTGTAGCAACCACCGGAGTGCAGAATGGTCTGTTCTTAAGTCAAAATGTTGACCAGACAAGTATTTGTGAAAATGCTTTATGCACTCTAGTACTGCCAGAAGCTCTCGCCGAGTTACGCAGTAATTCCTCTCAGGCTTCGAAAGTATTCGACTGTTATAGCCTACAACTTTCTCTACACCATTGACCACTTGGGACAGCACACCTCCGATTTCAAATCCGCTTGCATCGGTATCTAGTACAAATTTCTTTCCCGCGATTGGATAAGCTAAAATTGGTGCTGTGCACAATAATTCTTTAAGCTTCTGAAATGCTTGTTCCTTTGCTTCACCCCAGTTATATGCCTGCGCCTTTTTGGTCAATTCATGCAAACTGGCCGCAATATTGGCAAAATTCGGTACAAAACGCCTGTAGTATGTACATAAGCCTAGAAAACTGCGTAACTCATGTAGATTTTGAGGGCGAGGCCACTCCATGACTGCTCGTATTTTCCCTTCGTCTGTTGAAATGCCATCAGATGTTACACGATGCCCTAGGTATTTTACTTCCTTCTGGAACAGTGAATATTTCTTAACAGTTAACTTGAGTCCGGCTGTAGATATACGTTTTAACACCTCTTCGAGATTTTTCAGGTGCTCATCAAATGTTTTTCCCATGACAATTATGTCATCAAGGTACACCAAACATGTCTTTCGGTGGAGACCTTTCAATAACTGTTCCATCAAACGCTCGAATGTACCGGGAGCATTACAGAGCCCAAATGGCATTACATTAAACTGCCATAAGCCATCACTTGCACTAAAAGCTGTTTTCTCTTTATCCTTGTCTGCGATTTCTACTTGCCAATAACCGCTCTGCAAGTCCAATGTGGAGAACCATTCTGTCCCAGCTAACGTGTCTAGGGGGTCATCAATCCTAGGCAATGGATAACTGTTCTTCTTGGTGACGTCATTAAGTTTCCTTTAGTCTACGCAAAATCTAGTACTTCCATCTTTCTTTTTTACCAAAACCACCGGTGAACTCCAGGGACTTGATGATGGTTTTATTATGCCATCCTGTTCCATTTCATTAACCAGGTCGCTAACTTCATTTCGTTTTGCTAGAGGAATGCTTCTTGGGGCCTGTTTAATTGGCTTAGCGTCACCGGTGTTAATTTCGTGTTTCACGATTGACGTTCTGCCCTGGTTCTTACCTTTTGACGAAAATATAAAGGCATATTTTTTTAACAACTGTCTTGCCTTATTTCTCTCGGGCGGCCTTAGATATCCCGTCCATTTCCGCACATGTTCCTCTAGTAGTTCCTGGTCCTTGGTACTCTTTTTAGCTGCGTCTGGATGGTTCTCGCAACTTATTATTGCCTCCGTCGAAGCACATTGTCCAATCTTAAAATTCTGCGTAAGGACCTTTTCGCTGCTGCACTAATTTAAAACTCTTACAGGAACTAAGCTGTTGCTGGTTTTAACGAGGACATTCACTGTTACTATATCAACTGTAATTGCTGTTGCCTCTACCACCCATAATCTGTTGTTGTCCTCCTAATCTCCCTCCATTCGCGCCCATACGATGGTTTCTGACTTAGGTGGCAATTTTTCACGTTCAAGGCACGAAATAGAACTTACGAGCGCTATCAATTTCACCACATAAAGCAACAAGAAAACCAACCGTTTGAAGATTTTTTGCAAAAACTACAACAGCAAGTTAAGCACTGTGCCTATGGTGAAAAAACGAATGAATGTTTAGACCCCTTTCAGACAAGCAAAGTTTACTTTGCAAAGTCTTGAGTTTATAGAAGAGAAGGGAAAAGAGTATAGCGGGGGAGTACATACTTTGCTGTACTCGCAAAGTCGTTTTGTTTTTCGTTCGTAGATTATACCTGAAGTTGGCTGCAACTTTATATTTATATACAGCGTTACCAGAATCTTTGGAATAAAAATTGTCATATGGCGAAAGAAATCATATTTTGAAGAGGAAAATCTTAAATTTTTTTTTCTTAATTTAAATTTTTTAAAACAAGGGCAAAATAGTAAGAATTATTAATTTTTTATAAAACCATACTTCTTATTATTTAAATTGAAATACATAAAAACATAATTCGTCAGTATATGAAACTTTAAAAAATACATTTTTTCTTTTCACCTATTTCCGATGTACTAAAGAATTATTTACTTCTTAAGGTACGTTCAGACTAATGAAATATTTATTGAAAATATTTGTTCTGATATTTGCTTCAAACTGTGTGAAACAAAAAAATATTTTGTTTAATGTTCAAACTAAGCTCAAATATTTGACAATTTTTGTTTGATGAAACAGTTGGCAAACAGTGTTAATAAAATAAATTAATTCATGTTTGCCATGTGTTCAGACTAAAAGAAATATTTGCATCAAATAATTATTTAATGAAAGTGTTCAAAAATAAAAATATATTTCTCAAATGGTAAAAATGAGCGCAAAAGCTAATTTTTTTATTTTATTCTGTGGATCAGCATCTCTTTTAGTGTTAGAACAGGAGAATGTAGAAGAAGAAAAAAATGGAAGCCACTGGGTAACGGAAACATGGCTAAAATTTGCGAAAAATTGCAAACTTGGAAACAAACCCTAAAATATATTTGAAGTCGTTAAATCGGTTAAAAAACAAAATGTCAAGAAAAAAACAAAAAAAAAGTTGCAAAAATAGCGAAAATTCGCGAAAAATTTAGATATTTTAAACAAGCCATAAAATTTATTAAAGGTGCCTAAAACTATAAGGAATAGCAAAAATTCGGTCAAAATTGCTAAATAATAGCGGCATGATACCAAAGTTTAGTACTCATAATTATTAAAAATAGTTAAAGCTGCAAAGAATCACAGAAAGAAATCGCTTCTTTTGCGAACATGGCTAAAATTCGCGAAAAAATGCAAACTTGGAAACAAACCCTAAAATATATTTGAAATTGCTAAATCGGTTAAAAAACAAAATTTAGGGGAAAAACAAAAAAAAATGTTGCAAAAATTGCGAAAATTCGCGAACCATTTTAATATTTCAAACAAGCCATAAAATTTAGTAAAAGTGCCTTAAACTTTAAGGAATGGCAAAAATTCTATAAAAATTTCTAAATTAGCGGTAATTTGCAAAAATTTGCTAATAGCAATAGAAAAGTCTAATAATTATAAAAAATCTTTAAAATTGTAAAGAATCCGAAAACTTACAGTAAAAATTGCTTCTATCTGGAACATGGCTAAAATTATTTGTCTTTCAATTTTTTTGTAATATCAAATAAATGTTTGCTCAAAAATTACTAAAATATTTGATTTTTTGTGTTCACACTATGTTCACATTGGACAAATATTTGTTTGCCGGCAAATACTTTTATTTGCTCAAAATCAGCTGTTATTTTATTTGATACTCAAAAATATTTTGTGTTCAGACTACGTTAATGAAATATTTGATGTTTGCTTTCAAATATTTCATCAGTCTGAACGTATCTTTACAAATACATTTAAAACAAAAACAAAGTTTATAGAATTTGTTTTTGTTTTAAATGTAGTTGTTCGAAAGAAGGAATTCTTTCGCACATTGGAAATAGGTTATAATATGCCTTTTTTAATATTTTTATGTCCAGAAATAATGATGCAATTTTGTGTATTCTAGATTCTGGGTACAAAAGTGTGCAGCACCAACACACATCAAGCTGATGCAAAACTTCATTGTTTTAAAAATTGACTGTTTAAGTAATCGCGTATTTTCTTTAAGCAAAATTTAAGTAAAAATCAGAATTTCTAAAAATAAAAAATCATTATTTGAGAAAAAAATCTTTAATCATATTTTTGTTTGAAAAAATAAAAAAAAAATATGATAAAATCATCATTCTGGCAACGCTGTTTATATATTATATTCAAACAAGAGAAAACAAAAATTTGTCAAATTAAACTTTGTGTGTCTGAGCACCAAACAAAGTTTAAAAGAGAATTCAACAGACTTTGTCAAAGTAAACTTTGCCTGTCTGAAAGGGGTCTTAGTTGATCAAATTGTATTAGGTTTGCATTCAGATAATACTAGAAAAAAGTTGTGGATGGAAGAAAATCTGAATTTAGAAAAAACTTACAAGATTTGCAGAGTAGCTGAACGAGCAGGCAAACAAATGCATGACTTAAACAAAGAAGATGAATGTGCCGAAAATGTAAATGTGATTAAAAGGCAACAAAAATTTAAATGTAACCGGTGCAATAAAGAACACGGACCCAGAAGTTGCTTTGCATTTGGTAAAGAGTGTTTTAACTGCGGAGGAAAAGGGCATTTTGCTGTAGTTTGTAAAACGAAAAAGAAGAGAGAATATGAGAGAAACATAAATCATGAAAAGAAAAAGGTACATGCAGTAGAAATGAGCGACGAGGGAAGCGAATTTCAATATATTGGTTCAATAAAAGTTAATGGTATAAAAAAAAAATAATAAAGACAAAGATGACAAACGGTATGCTACAGTTGGTGTTGGTAAACAAAATTTGAAACTAAAATTAGATACGGGCGCGGAATGTAATGTATTGCCTATGAAAGAAACTAAACGATTAGACGCCGTCATTAAAAATTCAGCAACTAAAAAGTTAATAGCTTATAATGAACAATCAATAAATGTTGTTGGTGAAACAATCTTACCTTGTGAAAATAAAAGTAAAAAAATGAAACTGTTTTAAAATCGTCCAAGAAAGCCTAGAGCCAATATTGGGACAAGATAGCTGTGAAAAATTAGGTGTGATGGCGCGTATACATAAAATAGAAGAACAAAATGAAACTCTTGGTTGTTGCAATAGCTATGAATATGATATAGATTTTATTGATAACCCCAAATTTCGAATAATACCTCCAAGGAAAATTCCATATGCGTTGCAATCTCGTGTAAAAAGTAAGTTAGATACAATGGTTCAATTAAAGGTCATAGAACCAGTTACCGAACCAACTCCAGCTGTTAGTCCAATGGTTATTGTTGAAAAGAATTCGAAAATTAGAATTTGCATGGACCCAACTGAATTAAATAAAAATATTAAACGCAGACATTTTCCGCTAAAAACTGTAGAAGAAATCGCTGCCAAGGTACACGGTAATAAATTTTTCACTAAACTCGATTGTCGAAAAGGTTTCTGGCAAATTAAAGTGTCTGAAAGAACATCTAAATATTTAACCGTTGCTACACCTTGGGGACGATACAAATATCTTCGAATACCATTTGGAATTTCATCTGCTCCAGAGGTATTTTGTGAAGTCATGGCACGTACATTACAAGGCATTGAAAATTGTGAAATAGCCATGGACGATATTTTTCTTTATGCCAAAGATATAAAACAGCTTGAATTAATAACTAAGAAAGTAAAAGAGCACCTAAAAACAGCTGGGTTTACGCTCAATAATACAAAATGTGAATACAATAAAAAATCTATTAAATTTTTGGGTCATGTTTTTACTGATTGTGGATACAAAGAAGATGATGAGAAAGTTAATGCAATCAAAAAATTGAAACCACCAACTAATATTTAAGAATTACAGCGTGTACTTGGTATGGTAAACTATTTAGGAAAATTCATCCATAATTTGTCGGAGTTGACTGACCCACTCCGAATTCTTCTTCAAAAAGACGTAGCATGGCACTGGAATAGTCAACAGCAAAACGCATTTAATAATATAAAGAAAACGCTTTCAACTACACCTGTTTTGGCTTACTATAATGTCAATGCACCAGTAACTTTATCCGTCGACGCAAGCAGCAAATCTATGGGCGCTTGTCTGATGCAAAATAGCAAACCAGTTGCTTATGCCGCTCGATCGTTTAACAAATCAACTCAAAACCAGCCGCAAATTGTCAAAGAGGCGCTAGCAATTCGATTTGGATGTACAAAATTTCATGCATATTTAAATGGAAAGGAATTAATCATCGAAACTGACCACAAGCCGTTACAAACCATTTTTAAAACCCAATACAAAACGCTCCATTGAGACTACAAGGCATATTATGGGACTCCATCCAATATTGTCCAAAAGTAATTTTCACTAAGTGCACAAAAATACCTATTGCAGACACCTTGAGTCGTGACAGTGTAACCTACGAAATCGAAAAAGAAGTCGTTTGCAGAGTTAGCTCTATTGTGTCGGCAACCCTTAATGATAATTTATCCAAGAAATTTAAACAGCAAGTTGATGTTGATCCAGAACTGTATACTCTGCAAGAGTATATTATTAATGGATGGCCAAAAAATGATTCAGAATTACCGGCAATTATAAAAAATACGCAGCATTTAAACATCAATTAAGCTACGAGTAAGATCTTTTATTTAACGCACACAAAGTTATTGTTCCTAAATCTGAAATCAGAAATATTCTACCACAAACTCATGAAGGCCATGTTGGAATAAATAAAAGAATATCGCGAGCAAGAAAACAGTTGTATTGGCAGGGTCAAACTAAAGATATAACTAATTATGTAGAAGATTGTGCAGTTTGTCAACAAACCCAACGGAACAATATGCGAGAAGAGTTGCTAATAAAAACAATTCCACGCTATCCTTTCCAAATCGTTTCCACAAATATTTTCCATTTTAAAGGTGACGACTTTTTATTAATATCAGATCATTATTCTGGCTTTTTTGATTTTCAAAAATACAAGTCATCAACGTCTTGGGAAACAATTTTGTTTTTAAAAATGTGTTTTTCAGTCGATGGTATTCCAGAAATTTTAGAAAGTGGTGGTGGACCACAGTTTACTTCAGAAATATTTCGAAAATTTGCTGCTGATTGGGGTTTCAAACATCAGATTTCGTCCCCATATTACCCAAAATCAAATGGGTTTGCAGAACGTAATGTGCAAATTGCGAAAAATTTATTAAAAAAGTGCTACTTAGATGGAACTGACATTTATAAAGCATTGCTAATGTGGAGAAATACCGACAGAGACAATGTATTGAAATCCCCAGCGCAAAGATTATTTAGTCGAAACACCAGAACAACTCTGCCAATAAATCCAGCAGAGCTTCAACCGAATGTTATATAGGGTGTTACAGAGAGACTAGCGGAATTACGAGAACGACAAAAGTGTTATGCAGACAGAAACACACGGAAAAGATCTCCATTTAAAGTGGGAGACAACGTGCTTATGAAGGTTGGCCATCAAGTGTGGCGATCAACAAAAGTAACAAAAGATACGGGAAGTCCCCGGTCAGTAGTGGTAGAAACAGACAGTGGCAAATCCTTTAGACGTAACAGTTACCACTTGCGTAAGTCAAACGCAACAAACGTAAATTTAGAACATATTGAGGTCCCTTATACCAGTGATGATTCGGCCGAAGAGAAAACACTGGCCACAGAACCCAGAACATCGAATGAACAAATGGCAACTGATAAAATGAACACTGGAAATGTAATAACCCGCAGTGGTCGTATTGTGAAACAAGTGAAAAAATTTGATAGTTCAAAATATTGATTTTATTTTTCTACATACATATTAATTTTTTTTTTTTTTTTTTTGGCTTTCATAAATGATCCAAATATAATTATGTATAAGAAATTTTTACTTAAAAAACAAAAAAAAAATTTAAAAAAAAAAACTTGAAAAAGTAATTCAATTGTATATGAAATAAGAAAGGGAAGTGAATTTATACTTTTTGATTCAATTGATTAGAATTGGAATTTCTATTTACTATATCTATAATTAAATTTAATGTTTTACATAATAGTATTAGCTTTTATAAAAAAGGGAAGATGTCACATGAATAAATAAACCAGTATTGCTGAGACTATCGGACATACAACACGTCTTTTATTGTACGCTCGTAGATATTACACAATCATAAAATCTGAGCCAAGGATTACTTCATCTACAATATCAGCCACAATGAACACATGGTGGGCGCTTGTGTTGGCCATACATAATTTAGCTTTTACTTTCCCATAGACAGTGGCAGGCTCCCCCGTAGCTGTTCGCAGACTTACACCACATAGTGGTTCGATGGACTGTTGTATTAAATCAGGCCTAATTATTGAATGCGATGCCCCAGTGGCCACAGTCAGAATCCGTTTTTGACCGTTAATATAGCCAGAAGCAGTAAGATTTCTGTTATTCTGTTGCATTACTGAGATGGAGATTGTGGGGCCCTTAGATGTGGGAGCTAGCTCATGCCCCGCAGTGCTAGCTCTTTTTAGTTTAACGGTGACTCCTGCGATGGGTGGTGGTTAGCCCGCTGGTTGTTTCTGGGAAGTGAAGCAGATCTTAAACGTTTCTTTTGTGCTTTACAGTTTCTCTGCATGTGACCAATCTTTCCGCAGTTATAGCATTTTACTTTAGTTTTACTTTGCCTCTCGCTTAAAGCTTCCATAACTGCCTCTTTTATATCCTGCACAATATCCCTTTCACCTTTGGTGGTCACATCGAGCCTTCGCACCTTGCCTACTTGTGGTCTTGAAATAATTCTAGCGGTTTCCTGGGCTAGGGCAAATGAAACAGTCTCTGCAAAGGTAGACTTTTATGACGTACATACCGCAATTTGTATATCTGCATCCCGAATACCGTTTACAAATGCCTCAGTTTTGAAGTGATCCAAGAATGAATGACTCTCACCAGGATAGGTAAGCTGCACAAACCGCTCCATCTCCAGTGCAAAGTCCTGTAATGTCTCATTAGCCTTTTGCATTCTACCACGTAATTCCATTTTGTATATTTCCTTTTTATGGTCGCCACCATATTTACGCTGCAGTGCCATCATCACGTCATCATAATTGTTTCGGCAACTTACTGGTACACTTTCTAGAATTTCAGCTGCAGTCCCCTTTAGTGCAAGAATTAGCTCTATGGCCTTTTCATCACTGTTCCATGCATTTCTGTTAGCAACTGTATCAAACTGGAACTTAAAAACATTAAATGGAACACTGCCATCAACACAAGGGGCCTTTACTCTGCTAGAAACTTCTGGTATAACCCGCACCGCTGCCTCCTGACATTGAATGTTATTAACTCTTGCTTCCAGATGGTGTAGTTTTTCATCAAAAACCGTGACTTGTGTTATTACATCCGTGACTTGTGTTTTCACATCCGAGACTTGCGTTTCTACATTAGACAGCTTATGGTTAAATTCTATTTCCAGATCGTCAACTATTTCATTTATAATAGTTGAAATCTCTTGCAGCTTCTCAAGTTTTTCATTAGTTGCCTGAAGCTTATCATTGGTAATTCTAGAATTCTCTTGTATTTCAGCTAGAATTGTGCTCGTTTTCTCATCCATTTTTCGAGAAGTTTCAGCTAGACTAGCTCTAGAGTTTTCATCATTTTTTCTTGAATTTTCATCTATTTTTGCCATCATAGCAGCAAACATCGTGTTGAAATCCATACTGCTGGCAACTGCACGAGTACATACCTCTACTTTATCCTCGAATTCGTGGCTACCAATGTCAATATTGCGTCGCTCGAATTCATCTTTTAACCTCTTCTGCAGCTCTGCTTTATTTCCTGCAGTTGGTAGATCTAACTTGTTCAACTCTTTCTTGAGCTGCTCCCCTTTAAGTTCTTCAAATTTCATTGCTGTCAATTTTTTTTTTTTTATTTTTATTTTTTTTATTTTTTTTTTTTGTAATTTTTTTTTTTGCAATCCCCTTTCTGACACCAATTGTTACGTTACTGCCTTTTCAATAACGTTTTTGGCTTATTTCCTTTATAATAAACCTCTTGAGTTCTTTTATTGCAACTTTAATAAAAAAAATAAAAAGATGTCTCTAGAGCATTCTACTCGCCAAAATGTCTGTAACATTTTCGAAATTTCTGGGCGAATCGAGATTTTATTATATTACAGCGAATATCATTATGCATTAACACTGTGGCTGAATTTAAATTGATTTATACATCAATAAACTAAAGCTTACTTTATGGGTTAAAGATAATCTCAACACTATTATGTTATACATTTATCTATAACAATCATAACATTACATTTGTACTAGAAAATTCTGTACATTAAAACTATGCGAAACTTATACAATAACATTTTAAACTAATAAAATTCCTAATAAACTAAACTTATTCTTAACTAAAGTTACTTTCGTAACAATATAAAATAAAAAATGAGCTAAAAACTTAGAAAAATGTCGTGTAAAAATGAGCCGGATGTATTTTGTTATGTGTGCGGCAAATTTATGACCAAAAATAAGCGGCGCAATTTCTGAATTGTGTAGTAAAAGCGCTTTTGGAAAACATATGCAATGGTCCTACCCCACCATTTCTGCAGGTGGATTTACATTTCCCGTTTTACATCAAGATAGAAAGTCACTTCTTGAAGATCCGTGTGATATACCATGTACTTACCTTTTATCACCCCCCCAAATCATCTTCGAGCATGTGTCGTATATCAGATGATCTAACACCGAAGCTTTACAATCAACTTGAGCTTGATGATCTTATAAGAGACCTCGATCCAGTGATGCCAAATGTAGGGATTTTTCCCTTTTTGTAGGGATTTTTTTTTTATATATGACATGTAGGGAAAAAGGGAAAGATTTCTTATTTTTGTTAAATTTTAGGGATTTTTGTTCAATTGCTGTTTTTTTGTTTTTAAGAACTTAAAATTATTTATATTTCAATTGTTAAACTAAAAAAATTTATACTTTTTTTTAATTGTTAATCTGGTGACACTTATACAATATGAAGTAACTTAATATGTGGCATCTTTGATAACAATGAAATTTAAACACTGCTGCAAGGCGAATTCAAATACACGTGCTGTGGATACTACAACAATCCAAAAACAACAGAAACAACTTAGGGTTTTGGCATTGCACTGTTAGTGTTTACAGTTGGAAATGTTAAGAAAACACTGACAAATCAAAGCAAATGGTTTCGATATTTTAAAATCAGATGGTGCTTCGACACCACCTGCAGTTGAATTCGCATTGTTTTGTTATATGCAGTTTACTTGTTTTGTGCAATTCTTTTTATTCATACGTACGTTTTTTCGATTTAAATAAATAAGTTTGTAAATAATATAAAAACATAATTAAATCAAAGAAAAATGACAGCTTCGTCTTCCGATGATGCTGAAAACTCATCAAAGAAATATAGAAAACAACGGTTTTGCTCAAGTTGGTTGAGAGACGAGGAGCTTATGGGATGGCTGGAGCCGGTCAAAGATAACGACTTTAAATGGAAATGCAAGGCTTGTGGCAAAATATTAAACTGCGGTAAATCAGATTTAAGTAAACATGCGAATACCCAAATGCACAAAAAAACGTTTCAAAACCAAAAACAAAAACAAAAACAATGGATTAATTTTTTGCCAAACAAGTCCCGGGAAAAAACAATGATGTGGAAATCCGATTAAGCCTTTTTTTTGCTGAACACAATATAGCTGTTCAAGTAATTGATCACTTAATACTACTTTTAAAAGAAATTGTGCCTGATTCGTCAATTATAAAAAATTGCCAAATTAGGACGGACCAAATGTTCGAAAATTATTCTTAACTTTTTAGGCAGAGCAGAAAAGGAAAATTTAATTAGAAAACTGCAAACATATAAATTTTCTGTGCTAGTAGATGAAAGCACTGACGTTTCTTCAAAAAAACAATGTGTCTTCTTGTAAGATATTATGACGAGGAGCTAGAGAAGTCTTTTGTAGAGTTGTTAGAGTTAATTCACGTGAGAGGTGATTGTACTGCTGAAGCACTTTATGGCTTTTTTAAAAAATGTATTTTATCATACAATATTCCCTTTGAAAATATCACTGGACTGTGTTGCGATGGGGCTAACGTTATGGTAGGACCAAACAATTCATTCGCATCTAGACTTTTGACAGATAATCCCGACGTAATAACAATCAAATGTATATGCCACTCTGCTGCCATTATAGCAAACAAGTCTTGCCTAATGTTGCCAAGAGCTCCAGAAGATTTGATTAGACAAATTGGAACATACATTTCTGGCAGCTCAAAAAGATGTTCTCAGTTGGAGGAGTTCCAAGAAATGATGAACGAAGAAAAAAGAAAATTACTAAGAACTTCAACGACCAGGTGGCTATCCCATCAAAAATGTATCGAAAGGATATTAGACAATTGGCAAGTTCTAATAGAATATTTTAAATTTGCAACTAAGCAGGATAAATTGAAATCCGCAGATATTATACTAGCTGAACTGACAAATGAGTGTAATAAGGCTTACTTATTGTTTTTGAAATATGTGTTAAATTATTTTAACTCGTTGAATGCACTTTTTCAATCCAAAAAAATATTGGTGCATGCTTTACACTCAGAGTCAATTAAAATTTTTTTAAACTTGGTCAAAATTTTATAAAAAAAGAATGCCTAAAGACTGATTGTGCCATAAGGTCACCTCATATTTCATTGCCAATAAATGATGTTTATGTCGGCAATGAATGTGAGGAATTGTTGAAAACTTTTCCACAGACCAGTGCTTATCAAATAAAAACTGAATGCCTACAATTCTATATAACTGCACTTGAAGAAACTCAAAAAAGGCTTTCACTAAATGATAAGTCGATTTTTAAAGAAATGGAATTTTTGAATCCGGAAGTGGCCATTGGAAATAATAACAAAAGTGTTTACAAATTTAAATTGTTATACGAAAAGTACAAAGTTGACTTAAATTTATTAACACAAGAATGGTTAACTTTAGAATACAAATTTTCTGACAATGAAGAGCACATTTTGTCTAAGTTAGATTTTTTTTTTTTTTTTTGCAGTATTTATTTATTGAATCTTCATATATTAAATATGAACTAACAATAATTAATCAAATCTTATCCTAATATTTACTTAATGTCCTGCCAGTGCCAGACAAAAAGATTTAGTCATCACGGTTTCTGTTCACATATGTAGGTGTTTATCGCTCATCTGATTGGGTGAGTGCTGCAGTGTCTCTTCTCCTTAATCGAGTGTGGCCGCCATAATATAAAATATTTCGAGCTAAGGGATTTGGGTGCAGTTCCAGCCTTTTTAAATATTTTACTGCATATTTCGTTATCATAGTTTTTACCAATGGCACATTGAGATCCTTGTGGATATTTGAGTTCTTGACGTACCAGGGGGCGGCTGTTATTATTCGAAGAAGTTTATTTTGGCGCCTTTGAATTTTTTCGATGTTAGAAGCCGAGGCAGTGCCCCATAACTGAATACCGTAGCACCAAATTGGCTTTAAGATAGAGTTGTAAAGTAGAAGTTTGCAATCGAGACTAATAACAGAATTTCTTCCAATGAGCCAATTAATTTGAATTGCTTTTAGTTTCATTTGAGTTAATTTTGCTTCTATGTGCCATTTCCACGTTAAACGCCGATCTAGATGTATACCGAGGTATTTTACATGCGAGTGTTGGGGGTATTATTTGATTATTTATTTTAATAGGGGGGCATGTTTCCCGACGCAATGTGAATGTTATATGTGCGCATTTTTGCTCATTGATCTTTATCCTCCATTGTTTTAACCACCTTTCCAGTTCAAATATGTGATCCTGTAAGTAACGAGATGCTTCTTGACAGTTTTCATGTACGCTTAGGAAAGCTGTGTCATCCGCAAATGTTGAGGTTTGTCTGTAGCTGTTTGTTGGCATGTCCGAAGTATAAATTAAGTACAATAGAGGGCCCAGGATGCTGCCTTGTGGGACTCCAGCGTTAACTGGCTGAGGAGAACTTAAAAAATCGCCTTCTTTAATAATAAATTTACGACCGACTAAGTAGCTTTCTAACAGCTTGTGTATGTTTGCTGGCAAGTTTTGCTGCAATTTCAGTAGTAAACCTTCATGCCAGACTTTATCAAAAGCTTGAGACACATCGATGAAGAGTGCTGAGCAATATTTTTTTTCTTCAAAGGCTTTTCTTATTACATTTACTATTCGATGAGTTTGTTCAATTGTGCTATGCTTTCGTCTAAACCCAAATTGATGATTAGGAATACATCTATTTTCATTTAAAATCGGCGTTAATATTGCCACTAGTAGTTTCTCAAATAGCTTTGAAATATTAGATAATAAGCTAATAGGCCTGTATGACTCAACTTTTGTGCGATCCTTTCCTGGCTTTGGTATCATGGTTACTAAGGAAACCTTCCATTTATGAGGGTAGTATTGAAGTCGTAAAATAGCATTAAAAATAAAAAGAATAATTTTCTTTGCTGTACTTGGTAGCTCCAAAAGCATTTTATTACTGATCTTATCAATACCGGATGCCTTCTTGGTGTTTAAATTACAAATAGCCTTTTCGATTTCTCTAAACTCGAATCTTAGGGGAATAGCTGCTCTAACATTTACAGACGGTAAATCGACTGCTATATCGTGAAATATATTATGGGTAAATACATTTTTCAGATGATTGGCAAACAGATTTCCTTTTTTAATATCATTTCTTGCCCAACTTTCATTCAAGTTTCTCAATGGTGGCTTAGAGATAACTGGTCTATTGAGGCTTCTAGCTGCACGCCATAATAAGTAATCTGATTGTGGAGTTGCATCAAGTCCCTTGAGATATTTTTCCAGGGAAGCCGTTTTCTGAGACTGCAGTAACTTTCTCAGCCTTTTTGTGCACTCTTTTAATAAAGTCTTAAGTTGGGGGGATCTGTGCAATTGCCATTCTCTACGAACTCTCCTTTTTTCAGTCAATAAACGCTCGACATCTGTAGAATATATGATTTTGTTTTTGGTTTTTTTGAGTGTTATGCTGGAATGTTGAACAGCTAGTTTGAGATAACTGTCAAAATTAACAATAGCGAGATCCACGTTCTCCGGTGTGCTAAGCGGAATATTTTCTGTGCAATGGGCACTCAGATATTTTTTATATTTTAACCAATTTATTTGTGAGGCTGATGTCGATAAGTAACCAGACCTAGATACGATTCTATTTGGATTCATTATAGTAACAATTGTAGGTGTGTGATCTGAAGATAATTCTAGGGACGCTTCCACATGAATCGTGTCTATGGGGATGTTATTAACCACGCCAAAATCTATGACATCTGGAACTTTTTGCTGATCAGTAGGCCAATATGTTGGTTGTCCGCTCGCGACCACATTTAGGTCCATTTTACAAATTGTGTTAAACAAAACACGACCCTTAGGTGTAATAAGTCGTGACCCCCAGAAAGTGTGTTTAGCGTTATAATCGCCAGCAGCCAGGAAGCAGGGTCCTAATGATTTGAAATATTTATTATATTGGCTTTCTGATATTGAAAATCTAGGTGGGGAGTATAATGATGAAATTACTATGTTTCGAGATAATTCCTCAACGCAAATGCTCGTTGCTTGGAGATAATCTTCACGATGATCGCACATTAGGTAGTGTTTTACTCGGTTTTTTATCAAAATGGCAGAACCTCCACAAGCTCTACCTCGAGGGTCCTTGGTATCATATAATATATAACCATTGACTTGAAACGTGTTTCTTGAGGTCAGATGGGTTTCAGAAACCATCATAACATCAATTTGTTTATTTTTAAGAAAGTATTCTAGTTCATTTTTATGTTGGCGGATGCCGTTTGCGTTCCAAAAGCAAATTTTTAAACAGTTCATGGCTTGTTTAGTACAGCTTGCAATAACATCGATTGCATTCTTAACATTTCCTGCATCATATTACCCATTGTGTTTGTAAAGTTATTAACTGTTTGTACTATTGTTTCCATGGTTTTCTCTAGACGACTTAAGTTAGAAACTGGAGTTTCATCATTATTTGGCAACTCACCTTGCATTGTCATATGGTTTGATTTTAGGACGTTAGCGTAGGATGTTCTGTTATTACTAGGCTGCGGTACCTGAACGTCATTAATGTAAACTTGATTTGTTGCCTGCATTTGAGGGGGATTAGGTTTCGGTCCAACCGAGCGCTTGACGATAGAGTATACAGGGCATCCTCTATAGTTGGCCGTGTGATTACCACCGCAGTTGCTACATTTTTTTACATTGGGGTCGTTTTTAGACTTATCGCAGAGAGATGTACCATGTAATTCTCCACATACGACGCAAACAGGGGTTAAATGGCAATATGCCTTAGTGTGACCAAATTCTTGGCAGTTTAAACATTGCACGGGACCATTCCTTTTGTGCGGCTCCTCTATTGTTATTTTTCTATACAGGATATATTTAAGATTATAAATGGGATGCGTTACGTTCTTTTTGAGCTTAATGTCGCCGGGTTCTAACTCCACTCGAAATAGTGGCTGAGGATTTTTTTCTCTATTTTTAATGTTTATTACAGTTTTTATTTTGAAGCCCTTCTCTTCTAAAAACGTTTTTATCTCACCTGGGTCCACGCATGAGTCAATGCCCTTAATCACTACCTGAAGACCTTTACTGCTCTTCAGTTGATATGTATAAAAATTCTTATTAAGTGCTTCAAATTTAGTTATTACCTTACGAAAATCTTCTTCACGATTAACTTGTATTTTTGTCTCATTTATACTACCCCGCTTAATTGCAACTACATAAAAAGAATTTTCACCTATTACCGATATCAAATTCTTTATTAATTCATTTGAGTGGCGGTGGCTTAGAAGATTTGATAACGTTTTGTGCTTCCGGGGATTCCTCATCCAGAATAGCAAAACGATTTTGTGAACTTGTTCTATCAGCTGTACCATCTTTTGAGACTTTTGAGACCGAAGCAACTGCTGAGGAGGTTGGGCTGCGACCCCGTTTAAGCACTGTTATGTACCTATCAATACCTACTTGTACTGGAGGCTTTTGAGCACTTTTTACTTGTGGAGCTGAGTTTTCCATCATGCCTGATTTAGGGGTATTATTTTCATCACTTATTAAAATCGTTTTTGCCGCTGGGGCACCGCTTGCAGGTTTTATATTTTTTATTGTATTAAGATCAACCGTATTATTAGACACCGAAGGTGATACTGAGTTATCTATTATGCCTGATTGGGGGTTAATATTTACATCACTTATTAAAATTGTTTTTGCTGTTGAGGCAACGCTAGCAGGTTTTATATTTGTTATTGTATCAACCGTGTTATTAAATACAGACGGTGAAAGGGATCGCGTGCGAGTAATAGGTTTAGCCGTTAGGTATTTGCTATCATCGATTCTTTTTTTTATTTCTGCATTTGTTTCGTTAACACTCACTGTGATATATGCATTTCTACTGTTTGCACTCATAAAAGTTTTTTTTTTTTTTTTTTTTTTTTTTTTTTTTTTCTTTTACAGTTTTGCTCTTCTTATTTGTTATTGTTTATCAACACCGAGAATAAAAAAAATGTGTGTTTATGTATGTATGTACATACATGTAATTTTTTTTTTTTTTTTTTTCTTTACTTGTTTTTACTTTTTTTAATACTTTATTTGTTCAAAAAAAAAATAAACCGTATGCCGAGCTTAGAAAACACGTCTATCTTCAACGAGCGCGACAGACAGAATGATGTTAGATGTTGAAGCATTTTGGTCCAAGATCGTCTCATCAAAAAATTTTAATGACAATTTGATATTTCCAAATTTAGCAAAAATAATAAAAATTTTACTCAGTTTGCCACATGCTAATGCTGATGCCGAAAGGATTTTTTCTGTTGTAATTGACGTACGTACGAAAAAAAGAAACAAACTAAGTCATGAAATATTAAACTCTATTTGCATTATTAGATCCCATCTACAAGCTAATGTAATTAATTGTGTAAATTTTAAATGCACATCTAGTCATTTCAAAAAAATTAATTATACTGAATTGTATAAATAATTTTTTTCATTAATTTTTTATTATACATAAGTATTTGTTAATTTTTTATGTTATTCTATTTATGTTATTTTCACTCGTTTTTGTATTATTTTTAAAAAGAAACTGAATTTGCATATGTACTTGAAATAAAAGTTCAAAAAAAAAATTTAATTTTTTGAAAAACTTTAAGAAAGTATTGTAGGGAATAATGTAGGGGAAAAAAGTGCTTGTAGGGAAAAAAGGGAATTTTTTTCATAGGCGTAGGGAATTCTGAAAAAATCTCCTGGCATCACTGCCTCGATCTAACAAAAGAGAAATCGGAGCTTTTAGCATCACGCCAAAGACTATAGATTTATAAAGATATTGCACTGCCATACAAAGTTCATACATTTTTCTGTCTATATTAATTTTTCTGGTGGATTTAGCCGCTAAATCCACTTGTGAGAGTAAATTATAGTCTTTGTTTTTACTCTCAGAGAACTCTTTATTCTCATCTATCAGCGTATATGTACGTGCATGCGTGTGTGTATGTACTCGTATGTACATGACAATGAAAAAAATATAAAAAAAACTAAAAGAAACTCGTTGAAAACACATTTAAGTAATAAAATAAGTTTTGTTTGCATGCCATTTATGTGCAAAAAACCTATGTAAAAGCAAATGTGACCGATTTTTAATTGTAGGGCAATAATATGTGTTTTATTGTTGTACAGATGAAACTATATCGATTTGCACCGAAGTTCAAATGCTGTTATTGTCTAAATTTAAACAATTGTAGGAATATAAAAATTATTTTTTCTAAAAAAATGAATTGCTTATTTATAAAAGATATTTTATGTTTACTAAAGCGACATGGCGACATAGTCAAAATGCTTTTGATTTTCATAAAAATTTGCGGCCAGTTTGATGTGTGTGCACGTAATTTCTTGAAATTTTATTTATTTTTTGTTTAAAAATGTATGAAAACTTGATTTTCAATGTTTTTTTTATTAAAATTGTATTATTTGACAAATTATTAAATTGTTTCCGATGAAATATCCAATTTTGTTTATTATTACAACAAATAATTATTACAAATTATGAAAAATAGTCAGGCTTTGGAAGTCTACCTTTAAGAAGTTTGTAAAATTCTTATAAAGGTCTGCAAAAATATTTTTACAAAATAAAGTAATGAAAATTAAAAATTTATTTATTTATTTATTGTTTTCGGTTTGCGGAGAATAACGTATGCTATAAAGACAGGATGGAGATGTTAAATTTACTATTCCTTGCTTATATTATGACGGAATCAATACACATTGGAAACATTTAAATACCTTCAAATATCGATTACATACTGAAAAGGTTAAAATTTGTAACCATTAAACTTGTAAAGAGCCTATAAGTAAAGTTATTACCTAATTACTAGTGGTAAATAGTTAGGGCGTGTGTGAAACGGTAGCAAAGGACTATGGTAATAAAGTATTTCCGTGTGGGGAAAAATTCATGCTTCTGCTGTGTGAAGTGATATCTTTTAAGGAAATAAAGAATGCTTTTTCATTGTATACCTAGATAAACAAGGATATATTCAAAATATGGGACTACGGTAGTATACCACATTAATAGACGAGTAAACGAAATAAACTGCAATTAAAAGACCGATTTTAATCCATTTAGGGATAACAACATGTTGCCAAACTTATATATTAAAAAAATGGTGGCTACACAGATATGGTGGCTAAAACTTTTCTTTTTTCCCTAACCTGTTTCCCATTTTAATTATACTAATACATAGATATGTATGTATTGCAGTACTTGTAAGTTAATTTATCAAAATTCTAAAAAAAAAAAATACCTTAGATTTTATGATTGTAAATATACTAGAGCTCGAACACGGGACAGCGTATGTTATATTAACTACTATTTGTTTGGTTATGGTCTACATTATAAGAACTTTTTTGAAAAATATCGTTGGAAAAAATTACATCTTTTTTGACGATAAAATATTTAAAAAATATTATATACAGTACTTTTTGCTTATAGTCACAAATCGTGGTTCTAGTTCACATGTGTATATGTGTGCCACATTTGTAAATTTTTGGCAAAATTTAAAAAAGATAGCGATTTATGAAAAGAAATTTACCTTTCTTTCTTAATTATATAAAAAAAAAATATGAGCACGGCTATAGTTTTTTCTTTAAATTTCTAACAAATTTTCAAATCGCAATACTAATGAGATTGTTTTAGATGAAAAATTGATAACATTGCCAGATAATTACATTAAACACATTTAAAAATGTTTGCTTTAGAAACTTGGAATAAAGCTTAAGATTTATTTGTTTTTCAGACATTTCCCTTGCCAAAAGTTATCAAACTTCGGATCTCTACAATAAAACAAGTAAATTTTTTATTTATTTTGGAAAATAAATTCTAAAAATTGAATCGCGTTTGATTGCATATTAAATGGAATTTTAAAAATTTCTTTAAATTAATATTTTTGCAAAATTCAATTCACTGATCTCTCAAGTTCTAGGTTTTAAGATATTCAGCCTTGTTATGATATTCGCACGATTTAAAAAAGCAAACGCCAGATTTATTTTATAGTGTTCGGAAACTCGTGCGTTATGCTTGCGATCTGCCATAGTTTCTTACAAAAATTCTAGCTTCCTTCAGCATACTTTTGTAATTTTAATTCGCCAAACTTCGTGCTATTGTGATTTAAAGAACACATATTATACGATTTCAAGTCAGAATCGCAAATGTTAAGCGGTTTACGATTGTCAGAGTATGCCCGATTTATTTTAAATCGTTCAAAAAACTATAATATAAACACACTACTTTTTAGCGAATTTAATATGAATTTATAAAATAAAAAATCATATTAACAATACTGACAGCGGGCTTATAGCTTTGCAACAGAGTTGCAAACTGTTTTAAAAAAGTTAAAACAATAATAAGATATTTCATCACTGTTATTAAACACAAAAACTAATTTTTTTTTCGATTGGAGCGTTGATAAGAAAAAGTAAACGATTAATTTCTTGATTCTTTGATATGGTTTGTAACTTCGAAAACAAACAAAAAATTAAATTAATGTGACTAAAATGTTAATAATTTGCTTTACTTTTGCCTTTTCTAGCCGCTGATAGATGGAATATATGATAAATGTGCTAATATCGCTAAATGGACTATAACATAAATACTTTCTATTAATCTTCTGTATCGCTAATGTGACCAACAATGGAAATGACTATAAACGAAAAGTAATGAACAAATTAGGAAAATACAATTTTTTTGCAGGTGGCTCTATGCATTTTATTTTGTATTTTTTTTGTTGTTTTGAATTCACAAAATAGTTTAAACGTTTTTATGTGACTTTTTAAATTACAATTTTCGATTTGCTGTTTGTCAGAAATTTTGTTGGTTGTTTCAAAAATTCTACTAGCCCAGGGCTATTGAAATTTCACTAATTTCCGAAGTGTCAACATTTTACTTACATTCGCACTTTTCTATCGCCCCACACACGCCCTAAGAAAACACACTTCTTTTATAATAAATACGATTGATACATACATACACATATTATTAGGACATACATAGTTGATTTTTAATTGTAGGGCAATAATATGTGTTTTATTGTTGTACAGATGAAACTATATCGATTTGCACCGAAGTTCAAATGCTGTTATTGTCTAAATTTAAACAATTGTAGGAATATAAAAATAATTTTTTCTAAAAAAATGAATTGCTTATTTATAAAAGATATTTTATGTTTACTAAAGCGACATGGCGACATAGTCAAAATGCTTTTGATTTTCATAAAAATTTGCGGCCAGTTTGATGTGTGTGCACGTAATTTCTTGAAATTTTATTTATTTTTTGTTTAAAAATGTATGAAAACTTGATTTTCAATGTTTTTTTTATTAAAATAGTATTATTTGACAAATTATTAAATTGTTTCCGATGAAATATCCAATTTTGTTTATTATTACAACAAATAATTATTACAAATTATGAAAAATAGTCAGGCTTTGGAAGTCTACCTTTAAGAAGTTTGTAAAATTCTTATAAAGGTCTGCAAAAATATTTTTACAAAATAAAGTAATGAAAATTAAAAATTTATTTATTTATTTATTGTTTTCGGTTTGCGGAGAATAACGTATGCTATAAAGACAGGATGGAGATGTTAAATTTACTATTCCTTGCTTATATTATGACGGAATCAATACACATTGGAAACATTTAAATACCTTCAAATATCGATTACATACTGAAAAGGTTAAAATTTGTAACCATTAAACTTGTAAAGAGCCTATAAGTAAAGTTATTACCTAATTACTAGTGGTAAATAGTTAGGGCGTGTGTGAAACGGTAGCAAAGGACTATGGTAATAAAGTATTTCCGTGTGGGGAAAAATTCATGCTTCTGCTGTGTGAAGTGATATCTTTTAAGGAAATAAAGAATGCTTTTTCATTGTATACCTAGATAAACAAGGATATATTCAAAATATGGGACTACGGTAGTATACCACATTAATAGACGAGTAAACGAAATAAACTGCAATTAAAAGACCGATTTTAATCCATTTAGGGATAACAACATGTTGCCAAACTTATATATTAAAAAAATGGTGGCTACACAGATATGGTGGCTAAAACTTTTCTTTTTTCCCTAACCTGTTTCCCATTTTAATTATACTAATACATAGATATGTATGTATTGCAGTACTTGTAAGTTAATTTATCAAAATTCTAAAAAAAAAAAATACCTTAGATTTTATGATTGTAAATATACTAGAGCTCGAACACGGGACAGCGTATGTTATATTAACTACTATTTGTTTGGTTATGGTCTACATTATAAGAACTTTTTTGAAAAATATCGTTGGAAAAAATTACATCTTTTTTGACGATAAAATATTTAAAAAATATTATATACAGTACTTTTTGCTTATAGTCACAAATCGTGGTTCTAGTTCACATGTGTATATGTGTGTCACATTTGTAAATTTTTGGCAAAATTTAAAAAAGATAGCGATTTATGAAAAGAAATTTACCTTTCTTTCTTAATTATATAAAAAAAAAATATGAGCACGGCTATAGTTTTTTCTTTAAATTTCTAACAAATTTTCAAATCGCAATACTAATGAGATTGTTTTAGATGAAAAATTGATAACATTGCCAGATAATTACATTAAACACATTTAAAAATGTTTGCTTTAGAAACTTGGAATAAAGCTTAAGATTTATTTGTTTTTCAGACATTTCCCTTGCCAAAAGTTATCAAACTTCGGATCTCTACAATAAAACAAGTAAATTTTTTATTTATTTTGGAAAATAAATTCTAAAAATTGAATCGCGTTTGATTGCATATTAAATGGAATTTTAAAAATTTCTTTAAATTAATATTTTTGCAAAATTCAATTCACTGATCTCTCAAGTTCTAGGTTTTAAGATATTCAGCCTTGTTATGATATTCGCACGATTTAAAAAAGCAAACGCCAGATTTATTTTATAGTGTTCGGAAACTCGTGCGTTATGCTTGCGATCTGCCATAGTTTCTTACAAAAATTCTAGCTTCCTTCAGCATACTTTTGTAATTTTAATTCGCCAAACTTCGTGCTATTGTGATTTAAAGAACACATATTATACGATTTCAAGTCAGAATCGCAAATGTTAAGCGTTTTACGATTGTCAGAGTATGCCCGATTTATTTTAAATCGTTCAAAAAACTATAATATAAACACACTACTTTTTAGCGAATTTAATATGAATTTATAAAATAAAAAATCATATTAACAATACTGACAGCGGGCTTATAGCTTTGCAACAGAGTTGCAAACTGTTTTAAAAAAAGTTAAAACAATAATAAGATATTTCATCACTGTTATTAAACACAAAAACTAATTTTTTTTTCGATTGGAGCGTTGATAAGAAAAAGTAAACGATTAATTTCTTGATTCTTTGATATGGTTTGTAACTTCGAAAACAAACAAAAAATTAAATTAATGTGACTAAAATGTTAATAATTTGCTTTACTTTTGCCTTTTCTAGCCGCTGATAGATGGAATATATGATAAATGTGCTAATATCGCTAAATGGACTATAACATAAATACTTTCTATTAATCTTCTGTATCGCTAATGTGACCAACAATGGAAATGACTATAAACGAAAAGTAATGAACAAATTAGGAAAATACAATTTTTTTGCAGGTGGCTCTATGCATTTTATTTTGTATTTTTTTTGTTGTTTTGAATTCACAAAATAGTTTAAACGTTTTTATGTGACTTTTTAAATTACAATTTTCGATTTGCTGTTTGTCAGAAATTTTGTTGGTTGTTTCAAAAATTCTACTAGCCCAGGGCTATTGAAATTTCACTAATTTCCGAAGTGTCAACATTTTACTTACATTCGCACTTTTCTATCGCCCCACACACGCCCTAAGAAAACACACTTCTTTTATAATAAATACGATTGATACATACATACACATATTATTAGGACATACATAGTTGATTTTTAATTGTAGGGCAATAATATGTGTTTTATTGTTGTACAGATGAAACTATATCGATTTGCACCGAAGTTCAAATGCTGTTATTGTCTAAATTTAAACAATTGTAGGAATATAAAAATTATTTTTTCTAAAAAAATGAATTGCTTATTTATAAAAGATATTTTATGTTTACTAAAGCGACATGGCGACATAGTCAAAATGCTTTTGATTTTCATAAAAATTTGCGGCCAGTTTGATGTGTGTGCACGTAATTTCTTGAAATTTTATTTATTTTTTGTTTAAAAATGTATGAAAACTTGATTTTCAATGTTTTTTTTATTAAAATTGTATTATTTGACAAATTATTAAATTGTTTCCGATGAAATATCCAATTTTGTTTATTATTACAACAAATAATTATTACAAATTATGAAAAATAGTCAGGCTTTGGAAGTCTACCTTTAAGAAGTTTGTAAAATTCTTATAAAGGTCTGCAAAAATATTTTTACAAAATAAAGTAATGAAAATTAAAAATTTATTTATTTATTTATTGTTTTCGGTTTGCGGAGAATAACGTATGCTATAAAGACAGGATGGAGATGTTAAATTTACTATTCCTTGCTTATATTATGACGGAATCAATACACATTGGAAACATTTAAATACCTTCAAATATCGATTACATACTGAAAAGGTTAAAATTTGTAACCATTAAACTTGTAAAGAGCCTATAAGTAAAGTTATTACCTAATTACTAGTGGTAAATAGTTAGGGCGTGTGTGAAACGGTAGCAAAGGACTATGGTAATAAAGTATTTCCGTGTGGGGAAAAATTCATGCTTCTGCTGTGTGAAGTGATATCTTTTAAGGAAATAAAGAATGCTTTTTCATTGTATACCTAGATAAACAAGGATATATTCAAAATATGGGACTACGGTAGTATACCACATTAATAGACGAGTAAACGAAATAAACTGCAATTAAAAGACCGATTTTAATCCATTTAGGGATAACAACATGTTGCCAAACTTATATATTAAAAAAATGGTGGCTACACAGATATGGTGGCTAAAACTTTTCTTTTTTCCCTAACCTGTTTCCCATTTTAATTATACTAATACATAGATATGTATGTATTGCAGTACTTGTAAGTTAATTTATCAAAATTCTAAAAAAAAAAAATACCTTAGATTTTATGATTGTAAATATACTAGAGCTCGAACACGGGACAGCGTATGTTATATTAACTACTATTTGTTTGGTTATGGTCTACATTATAAGAACTTTTTTGAAAAATATCGTTGGAAAAAATTACATCTTTTTTGACGATAAAATATTTAAAAAATATTATATACAGTACTTTTTGCTTATAGTCACAAATCGTGGTTCTAGTTCACATGTGTATGTGTGTGCCACATTTGTAAATTTTTGGCAAAATTTAAAAAAGATAGCGATTTATGAAAAGAAATTTACCTTTCTTTCTTAATTATATAAAAAAAAAATATGAGCACGGCTATAGTTTTTTCTTTAAATTTCTAACAAATTTTCAAATCGCAATACTAATGAGATTGTTTTAGATGAAAAATTGATAACATTGCCAGATAATTACATTAAACACATTTAAAAATGTTTGCTTTAGAAACTTGGAATAAAGCTTAAGATTTATTTGTTTTTCAGACATTTCCCTTGCCAAAAGTTATCAAACTTCGGATCTCTACAATAAAACAAGTAAATTTTTTATTTATTTTGGAAAATAAATTCTAAAAATTGAATCGCGTTTGATTGCATATTAAATGGAATTTTAAAAATTTCTTTAAATTAATATTTTTGCAAAATTCAATTCACTGATCTCTCAAGTTCTAGGTTTTAAGATATTCAGCCTTGTTATGATATTCGCACGATTTAAAAAAGCAAACGCCAGATTTATTTTATAGTGTTCGGAAACTCGTGCGTTATGCTTGCGATCTGCCATAGTTTCTTACAAAAATTCTAGCTTCCTTCAGCATACTTTTGTAATTTTAATTCGCCAAACTTCGTGCTATTGTGATTTAAAGAACACATATTATACGATTTCAAGTCAGAATCGCAAATGTTAAGCGTTTTACGATTGTCAGAGTATGCCCGATTTATTTTAAATCGTTCAAAAAACTATAATATAAACACACTACTTTTTAGCGAATTTAATATGAATTTATAAAATAAAAAATCATACTAACAATACTGACAGCGGGCTTATAGCTTTGCAACAGAGTTGCAAACTGTTTTAAAAAAGTTAAAACAATAATAAGATATTTCATCACTGTTATTAAACACAAAAACTAATTTTTTTTTCGATTGGAGCGTTGATAAGAAAAAGTAAACGATTAATTTCTTGATTCTTTGATATGGTTTGTAACTTCGAAAACAAACAAAAAATTAAATTAATGTGACTAAAATGTTAATAATTTGCTTTACTTTTGCCTTTTCTAGCCGCTGATAGATGGAATATATGATAAATGTGCTAATATCGCTAAATGGACTATAACATAAATACTTTCTATTAATCTTCTGTATCGCTAATGTGACCAACAATGGAAATGACTATAAACGAAAAGTAATGAACAAATTAGGAAAATACAATTTTTTTGCAGGTGGCTCTATGCATTTTATTTTGTATTTTTTTTGTTGTTTTGAATTCACAAAATAGTTTAAACGTTTTTATGTGACTTTTTAAATTACAATTTTCGATTTGCTGTTTGTCAGAAATTTTGTTGGTTGTTTCAAAAATTCTACTAGCCCAGGGCTATTGAAATTTCACTAATTTCCGAAGTGTCAACATTTTACTTACATTCGCACTTTTCTATCGCCCCACACACGCCCTAAGAAAACACACTTCTTTTATAATAAATACGATTGATACATACATACACATATTATTAGGACATACATAGTTGATACATAGTTGGCAAAAACAGAAAACATGTGTATGTATGTATTAATGCAAGTGTTTTTTTGCTCTCTTCAGTTTTCTAAATGTGAGCACGAAAACCGGTTTTAACGAAAAAAACATACAGTTTTCTGAATGTGAGCACGAAGTTTTTGCTTTCCTTGTTACTTCCCCCCCTCATCTTGAAGAAGCACAACATTTTTGTCAATTCCTAATGTACTAAGTGCAACATCTTTATAAATCTATAGTCTTTGATCACGCTTAAGAGAGCGAAATTTCTTAGAAAATGACGTCAAGTCAACTGCGTACCGGAACCGACATAAGCCATATGCCAATTTTTATATAACAAAAGACAATTTGTGTTTTTGTTATGACATAAAAGGTATTTTTGAGAGGCTCGGCCAAAAATGTTCCAAGTGACTGGCGGTTATTTGTTGATAGTAGCAGAGAGATCCTTAAGGCCGTTTTATTACATATTGGCAACGAGAAGCCATCTATACCTATTCCACATGCCATGAAATGATTCCTGTTTTATTCACTTAATCGGGAATAAAACAGGAATTTATCCATGGATTTTCATCGAATAAAATTTATTTTACTTCTAATACATGCAGCTTTGAGCTTAAATGATGAAACAGAACTGGGGCTGAACGCTGTTTTCCATACAGTTTAACATAAAATTATGCCAGAGAATGCGGTCGAGAAATAAAATCTATTTTATTTTGAAGAGACAATTATTCTCCCAACAATGCTACAGCCTCTTCAAATATCTCAATTTTTAGAAAAAAAAATTTTTATAAAAAACCTTACCATAGAATTTGAAATAATGATGATTTTTGTAGTAAGATGACTATAGCGGATCAAAAAAATATAGTGCTTATTCAAGGAATAAAAAAACTTCCCATTTGTTACATAGCGTTATTAATTGCATATTATAAAAAAATAAAACTGTACTTTATAAAAAAAATATATATACATACATATCGTCATATAAAATGCAAAAAGGGGTATCATCATTAATAATAAAAATTTACGGGAAAGATAAAAGACTTAACAAACATTTTTTCTGGTTAATATCGTTAAGAAATTATGAATTATTGATACTATCCTAAAAAAACTATTCTTGTAATCACAATAGTTTGCTGTCATAAACTTCCTTATCGCTGCTGAAATTTTTTTAAAAATTATGATAGATTCTTTTGCATTTTATATGACGATATATTTGTTTTTAAATATTTTTCAAAACTAGGTCGGTTTCAAGCGATTATGGTAGGTTTTGCAGACAATTTTGGTGGCATAAAATTTTAAACGGCAACCCTGTTTGTTATGCCTAGTTTAAATTTTTTATAAATTTTTTGAATTCAAAAATTTTACAAAAAAACAAGAAAAAAATATTTTTTTTGCTACTTTGGCCTCAATAACTCCAAAAATAATATCTAAATTAAAAAATGATATTGGAAAATCTTAAATCTTGCGTAATTTAAAATGTTTTGACGGATTGCCTAACAAAATCAGGTACGTCGTTCTAAACTAACGATAAGATGTAAGGAGCAGCCTTTTCAAATATCTCAAGTTTTAGAAAAAAAAATAAAAAAAAAACCTTACCATAGAATTTGAAATAATGATGATTTTTGTAGTAAGATGACTATAGCGGATCAAAAAAATATAGTGGTTATTCAAGGAAAAAAAAAAACTTTCCATTTGTTACATAGCGTTATTAATTGCATATTATAAAAAAATAAAAACTGTACTTTATAAAAAGAATATATATACATACATATCGTCATATAAAATGCAAAAAGGGGTATCATCATTAATAATAAAAATTTACGGGAAAGATAAAAGACTTAACAAACATTTTTTCTGGTTAATATCGTTAAGAAATTATGAATTATTGATACTATCCTGAAAAAACTATTCTTGTAATCACAATAGTTTGCTGTCATAAACTTCCTTATCGCTGCTGAATTTTTTTTAAAAATTATGATAGGTTCTTTTGCACTTTATAAGACGATATATTTGCTTTTAAATATTTTTCAAAACTAGGTCGGTTTCAAGCGATTATGGTAGGTTTTGCAGACAATTTTGGTGGAATAAAATTTTAAACGGCAAACCTGTTTGTTATGCCTAATTGTGACTCTAAATTCAGAAAACCACGCCAGACTGAAGATAGCCAGAACACAAAACTAGCACGGCTAATAAATTAAGTTTCACAATATAATATGGTGTTTGATATATTCGTAACACGTGTTAAAAATTATGTTTCTACCTGCAGTTTTTTGCATTTTTTCGGTGGAGTTTTTATTTATAAGATCCTATCGAAAGATGAAAAATCAAATGATTACGATTTCCTTACTACTGCCTATGTGCGAGTATTTCTCAATATTTATTAAGAGGAAGTCTGACATAGTACTTTTACAGCAGTTGTAATTTTAAATGTATTTTTTTTTTTTTGTAGATGCGGCGATTCTCAGTGCTTTTTCTATATGGAAATTGGAAGACAGAGTTCGTATGGGCCAGGAGAATTATGGATGGAGGCAGAAGACTCCTTGACTGCTCAAAATATGCATAGAATGATTTTAAGGTATTAAGTATCATAAGAGATCAATTACTTTTTTAATTTTTATAAATTCTTAGTTTAAAACTGGCTAGAAGCAAAAAAAAGTTGGGAATAATTCCAACCTATTTTAAAATTACATCGCTTCGTAAGTTTATCCCAAACATATAAGAGTTATGTGATCAGGGAAGGGATAATACCAACTTGGCCTTGAAAATTAAAATATATTTATAGCTGTACTATACACTATTCACACCACTTTATTTAGAACTTAGTCAATTATACCACTTATAATTGCGATGTACACACTGAAATGTTCGTACTAATACTGATTATCGATGTCCATCTTCTCGAGTATTTATACTCTGTTCGCTGACATCTAGGTTGCTCTAGAACATTCGACGTTTTCGAAAAGGCTGTAATATTTTCGAAATTTCTAGACCATTCGAGCTTTTATTATCTTAACAGCTTATATCATTATGCCTTAACACTATGGCTGAATTAAAATTGAGCTACTATACACCAATAAACTGAAGCATACTTTATGGGTAAATAATAATCTTAACACTTTTACATATGTTATACAATTATGTATAACAATTATAACATTACATTTGTACTAGAAAATTCTGTACAGTGGTTTTACAATAGAAATATGCGTAAACTAATGAAATTACTACCAACTACAAAATAACTAATAAATTAAACTTATTCTTAACTAAAGTTACTTTCGTAACAATATGCTTGGTCTTGCACAGCCCACGGTATCTTTAGTATTGTCAAATGTTTTGGAAAATTGTATTTGCAAATAATGAATATACTTGTATTTGATACAGCGACAAGAAGCAAAAATGTAACGAGTTTTCCCAAGTAATTAAGCTCGAGCTAGATTTCATCCTGCCCTTTTATAGCTTGAACTTTTATGCAGCTTATTATGGCAATAAAGAATGTTGTTCCTGACGACCTAAGAACTGTCCCCAGTGTCAGTTCAGTTCTTCCCTCCTCATTTTAAATTTGATCTATTTTGTTAACACAGGGACTGTCACGATTATAAATGACCTTTCAAATATCACACTGGTCGGGAAAAAAAGTCGGGAGCAGGAACTTTGTTATTTATTTTAATTGACTTTAGCGTGCGGAATCCAGTTCTGATTTATTTTATCACGTCTAGTTTTCGAGATTTCCCTATATTTAATGCGCGTTTGTTATGAACAATGTAAAAACCCTTAACATAAATTTATTTTGCATAAATTAAAATCTGGAATGAATTTAAATACTTATATAACATGAAAAATGCACAACTATTTGGCAGTTCCCTTTCTTTTATATGTTTTTTCTGCTATTGATTTCCCAGCAAAAATCAGCTTACATTGCTAAGCGAAATTCCAGACACGTCCCCACGGTTTTCGGGGAAAAAAATTAAATACAAATACAAAGAGTATATTTTTGATGATATGTCGCATCCACGTTGTTAATATTAAAAAAGTTCTTGTACCAGTTCTTTGTAATTTGCAGGACTTATATTTCTAAAAAAATTTGACATTTATTTTCAAAGCTAGGATTGATTTATTTATTAAGCCTACTCAGAATTGAACAATTGGTCTTTTAAGATTTGTGTTACATGGGAAACAATAAATTTGCGTTCCTTCATTTTGGCCTTATTTTCGCGTGGCTCGCTATCTCTATTTATAGATTTGACCAAAATGTTTTATTAAGCCTTATTTGCCTGTCAACTAAAGGCTTATTTCCGATTTCTTTGCTTACCGGAATCGCATGTGATCTTATGGGCCAATTTTTTGTATGAGAAATTTTTTCCTTTTCTCTGCTGTTCAACTCACATAAAAAGTACATAATCATTTCAACTATTTTTTTAGAAAATAAAACTTTTTAGCACAGTTTTGCTTCTCAAAAAAAGATAAATCTTACGATATGACAACACGGTGCACAATATGAAAAATTGAAATAACTCATTGCATATTATTAATTTTATTTTAAACTCTTTATATAGCCGTGATGTGATGAATGTAACAATGTGTAACCATATAAATTTTATTTCACGTTCAATCACTTGTGTTGTGAAAACAGCAAATAAATATGGCCTAAGTTAAGTATTTGGCACTTGAATAATCCAAACTTGAATCAAGCATTCTGTACATGATTTTAGAAAATCCATATAAACCGTACTATTGACACCGCTTTGGCTTGATTAAGGTTCGGATGGACTTTGATTTGTCTTTTGAGTGCAACAATACACAAATGATTATACACTTTTTATGTTTGCTACTTATTATGTATGTATTTCTACTTTTTTATAATGTATGTATATAATTAACGGCCAATTTCAACAAGTTTAGTTATAATTAACTATCAGATATAACTGTCGTAAACATATTGTTAACTGGAAAATAAAGCAATAGTTAGTTTTAACTGAACATGGTGAAATAGGCAAAGGAATAACCTCCGATCCAGATTTAGCTTCAGTCGATTAGGCTTTGCAATGATGAATCAGTCAGTAATGTTTCAACTTTATATATATGACTCTGGTCTCCTGCAGACAAGCAAAAAGCTTCGCGGGATTTAGTGTAGGAATAAAAAAAAACAAAAAAAAAAATTTTATCCAAATTTTTCTTAACACATTTTAAAGTTCAAAACTTTATGAATACTGTTTTGATTATAAACCTTTGCGTGCGGTAATTTCTTCTTAAATACGGTAAAGTTAACATCACTGCTGGGGGTTCTTATGTTCAGCGTTGCCGTTGCACCTTTTTGGCTGCCTTGCCACTTTTTTGCTCCTTTTTTCAGATCCCCTTTAGTATCATTTTGTATCCCTTTTGCTCCTTTTTGAACTATTTTTTTTATATTGGCAGTAAAGGTCTGCAACAAGATAACCAAGGCGAATTCGTGTATATGGTGGTGTCGATACTGCAACAAGTAACAACACTAAAAACACAACAATGTACTTTTTTGTTGCTTTCGTTGATCGATATGTCAAAAACACAAGCAACTTTTGACATTTCTCTCTCTAAGTAAGAAAAAAAGTAGCACAGCTGTGCTTTCAACGCCACCTGAAAGATGAATTCGCCTTGAAGATAACCATACAAAAATATGCCCATGTTCTCAAAAGACAACACAAGTAACCGCCCACTCAAAACACAAACAATATCATCTTTTCTTTTCTTGCTAAAACAAAATATTTATTATTTTTCATTTTAAGGAAATGATAATCTCGTGAAGTCACCGATATGCTCATTTTACCATAAATCTCATTTTGTCTTGCAAGATTTTTGGAAATTCTGGTGATCTAACAACCGAATAATTTACTCACTGTCTCAAGATAAACGAAAATGAGTATGGGCATACAAAAAAAGCTCTGACACGCTTTTTTATTAATTTGTTATTCTGACACGCTTTTTTATTAATTTGTTATGTCTCTGCGTACATATAAGAAATGACCAATATTTACTCAAGCAAAACGAGATTTCCTTCGATCTCACTTTTATCATTTTATTAGTAAATTTTCTTAACTGTTTCGGTATTGACAATTACTCACATTTTGAGAACAAGAAAGACAAGCATAACAAATTGAGTGATATTACAGAGGCATTTTTTTCTATGCTAATGCAGATGTTTAATTGGCAGTCAATGAACGAAGATGTGCCTAACCGCTTTTATATCTTCGTATGATACTTTATTTTTTTTAAATTCCATATAATAAATTTTCAAACTGAAGTTTTCTTCAGAATGATCAAATTTTTCAAATATAAAATCACTTTCATACATTTTTGTCTGCATATAATAAATTATTTGAAAGAATTTTCGATTAGGTGATACCAAATGATGAAAATAGGAATAAAAGAAAAAGGTTCTGTGATAAAAATGTTGACAGCAGTCGCTCGTGTTTAGTGAAAGAAAATATAGCAGCATTTATTTTAAGAAAATTTGAAGCAGTAACACATAAAGTTTTGTAGTTAAGCAGTTTATTTTCCAGCACTTTATTTAATAAGCAATCCTAAAAACGTAAAAACAAGCAATTAAGCACTTAACGCCATAGATTCCAAACTTGACCTTTTAAGGATATTAATGAAGCAAAGGCCAAATCGATAACCGTCGTTCGTGGAAGTCTAATCGAAACTAAAATACTGGTTTTTTTTTTTTTTTTTTTTTTTTTTTTTTTTTTTTTTATTTATTTATTTATTAAATCCTTACAGACCAATAAAATAATCCACATTTTATTAAGAAACTTAACTAACATTTAAGGCTTACATTTAAGAACAAAATGATGTTACTTTTTATAATATTGACATTTACAGGGTAATCAATAAAATTATAGAAATCATTAAAAGTTTTGCCTAATCTCCTTAAAGGGTCAGCGTTTGCATAATTAGTTCGAAAACACTGTAGATGAAGTGGTGCGAAGTTCCGAGTTAATCTAAGAGGTACATTGAAGTTAATTGTGTTTAGCAGGAACTCTGAAGAAATTTAGAAAAAAAGCAACGTTAAGCACGATGCCTCTACTTTCCAAAGTCGGCAAATTAATTATAGAGAGTCTTGCAGAATATGGGAGAAGATTCATATTTGCATTCCATGTTGTATTTCCCAGACAAAATAAAAGAAATTGTTTTTGAACAGATTCAATGCGCTTCTTGTGATAGTCAATGTAGGGATCCCAAATAATGGAACCGTATTCCAGGATAGGCCTTACTAAGGATGTGTACAAACGGTTGGTTATTATAGGATCAGTAAATTCTTTAGCCCATCGTTTGATAAATGCAAGCTCGCCACGAGCTTTATTTACCATCATGATAATATGTTTATTAAAGTTTAATTTACTATCAAGGAGAACTCCTAAATCCAGAAACTCCGTCACTAATTCTAGCTGATTTCCACCTAAGGAAAAACGACCATCCTCGGGAAAATCGCATATGTTTGCACTTTTTTAAATTAAGGGCCATCAGGTTGATATTGCACCAATCATAAAATTTGTTTAAATCACGTTGTAAATATTTGCCGTCAGAGATATTATTATGACTTAGAAAAATCTTCACATCATCAGCATACATTAAAACATTGCAAAATTTTTTTACACTCGGTAAATCGTTTATAAAAATAGAAAATATAATCGGTCCCAGGTGGCTCCCTTGAGGAACTCCAGATTTCACGATAATATTTTTAGAGGTGACATTATTGAAGATAACACACTGTTTCCGACTTGTAAGGTATGACCTGAACCAGTTTATGGTATTTGTAGTGCATCCCATAAGATCAAGTTTCAATAAAAGTCAAAAATGGTTAACTTTATGAAATACCTTACTAAAATCGGTGTATATGACATCAGTTTCTGGTTTGTTATTAAAGCTTCTATTAACCAGGGTTGTCAGTTGTAAAAGGTTAGTTGTTGTTGAGCAGCAACTTCTGAAGCCGTGTTGATGAATAGATAAAAAAGACGATATTTGGTGACTAATATTATCTGTGATACATTTTTCGAAAAGTTTTGGGATTGCACTAAGCTTGCAGTACCTCTATAGTTTGTTATGTTTGATTTATTACCGGCCTTGAAGAGTGGAATTTTATACGAATCTTTCCAAGATTGAGGAAAATAGCCATGCTCTATAGATTTGTTAAATATTATTTCCAGAGGAGTAGCAAATGCATTTGCACAATTTTTTAAAACACAGCTGGGTATACCGTCAGGTCCACTACTAAATATCAATTTAACGCTTCTAAGAGCTGTTAAAATCTGTGATGTGCTGATCGGAAAAATTTGTATCGGTGGGCTTTCAACAATAGGGTAGGGATATACTGTATTTTATATTGGGCATCCGAGTAGGTCGTCGAGAAGAAGTCTGCAAATAAATTACTTATTTCCAAATTGTTGTTAGATTCAACAGATTGGTAATTCATAACATTGGGATAACCAGTTGATTTACGTTTAGAATTAACGAATTTATAAAACGATTTTGGGTCGCATTTTAAATTGTGTTTAATGGTGTTCAGATAGTTCTTGTAGAGCAGGGTATTCAATAAATTGTAATCTGATCGGGATACAGCATATTTAGCGTAGTCGGAGAGTAAACCATTATATTCTATAGATTCGATAATCGCTTAGAGTTCCATGGTGGTCCAGTTTTGGTGCATAATCTTACTTTCGGTACACATTCATCAAAATATTTAAAAATAGTAGTGTAGAAGACTTGTATTGTTGAATAAATAGAAGACGGAGTACCACTGATGTTAGCTAATAAATGCAGCCAATTTGTTTTAAATAAACGAAAGTTTAATTCCTCATAATTAGCTTTTTTGAAACAGAAAACTTTTTCACTTTGCGTGCCTTTTGTTGATAGCAAACATGGAATGTTAATGCTAAGTTCAAGTGTGGGGTGATAACGGTCTTTAGGTATGACAATTGGTTCAGTGCGGGTTAGCGTACTTTCGGTTGGTTCATTTATGAACACTAAGTCGAGTTGGAAAAGACACAAGTCATAAATCTTATTTAACAACACATCCATCCATTCATTAGCTTTAAACAGAGCATAAAAAAATGAATTAGGTAAAAATTTCCATGAAACATCAGGCATGTTGAAATCGCCAAAAACAAGTATTGAATCTCCTGGCTCAGTTAATAATGCTGTTGTTTCGATTAATTTTACGTGTTCATAGTAAGTTTTATAAACAAAAGGGAAAAAATTAAGGTTCTGTATAATGAAGTGATTTTCTGGTCCCATGCAGAATCATTATGGGGAAGTTCGACTCTATATGTATTTCCTAAACACTTTGTATGTTATATTATATAGTTAGTAATATACCCCCATATTCATAGAAAATATTTTAGGGTTATAGCAGGCTTATGAAACGAATTTTCTATGAAAACTTGTTTAATAAACCTTTTATTTATCAAAAATATTTTTTTATAAATATGGGAGATAATATTTTATTTATACCTACACACAGAAAAAAGTCAACGTAAAATCGTCAAAAACAAGGTTGATTTTACATTTTTCGGTAGTGATTTTGCTTCATAGTTACTTAATGTGGATTTAACAGGATATAACAATAACTTGTAAACAAAATGTTGTTTCTTTATAATAACTATAAATCATGTTAATTTAACATTACAGTAAAGCTAGAGCAAAATGACATTGATATTGAAATTACATTACGATTCACGGTGAACGAAAGAAATTTCAAGTTAGAACGACATGAATTTGAATTTAATTCGACATGAAATCAAATTAGATTAAGTGTGAAATAACAGTGAGAAGAAGCTACAGAGACAACATATGTATTAATTTTAGAATAATTCTAAACACTTACCCGTGGAACCAGCGAGAGAGAGAGAGAGAATACTATTATTTATTTTCCTGTAACACAAGTTTCACCTTTTTTGTATTCCCCTTTGTTTACAGAAGCACTCACAATTAAAAGGCACCAGCAGAATGGCCCAATATGGTTTTCGTTATCATTCTACTTTGAAAATGTTATGTATTTAACCAAATAATTTTAACATAAAGAATATTAGAATTTACCTTCTTATTATATTAAACACGAAAACCCAAAAAAATATGTTTAGTTTCTTGGGGTGTTGTTGTTTTTTCTATACGAAATAAGTAAAACAGTCTTTTATGGACTCAATATTAACCAATGTTATTTTAAAATCTTTTATTTAAATTTATTATCAAAGTTGTTTTTGGGAATACAAATATTTATTAAAAGATTTTGTTTGTTGTGCTTAATTCCCTATTTTAATAATTGATAAAAATACTGAAATTTATTGTTGGAGGATAAGCTGTTCCTATGCGCATTTCACTGGTTGCTTAGGCCAGATCGTCAGGAAACGTTCTCCTAAATAATTTTAGAAAAGCCAAAGCTATCAGCAAACAAAACTACAGAAGGAATGAGAATTACCTACAATACCCTCAAAAAGTTTTATTTGCAACGATATCAAAGCTTAAACAAAATACCAAACAATAAAACAGTGATGAGTTTTTATCTTTTCTTACATTTCCCACTACAATTAGTTAGAATTCTCCCAACATTAATTGTAGCTGTAAGTGGGTAAAGAAAAAACAGATTAAAAACAAAAACAAAGTACTTTTTATTGTTTTCGCAAGAAAACAAAATAAAAACAATTTGTCCGTTCAGTTTTTTATGCACGTGCACTTGCAAAAATTTATTATCAAAGTTGTTTTTGGGAATACAAATATTTATTAAAAGATTTTGTTTGTTGTGCTTAATTCCCTTTTTTAATAGTTGATAAAAATACTGAAATTTATTGTTGGTGGATAAGCTGTTCCTATGCGCATTTCACTGGTTGCTTAGGCCAGATCGTCAGGAAACGTTCTCCTAAATAATTTTAGAAAAGCCAAAGCTATCAGCAAACAAAACTACAGAAGGAATGAGAATTACCTACAATACCCTCAAAAAGTTTTATTTGCAACGATATCAAAGCTTAAACAAAATACCAAACAATAAAACAGTGATGAGTTTTTATCTTTTCTTACATTTCCCAATAAAAGTACTTTGTTTTTGTTTTTAATATGTTTTTTCTTTACCCACTTACAGCTACAATTAATGTTGGGAGAATTCTAACTAATTGTAGTGGGAAATGTAAGAAAAGATAAAAACTCATCACTGTTTTATTGTTTGGTATTTTGTTTAAGCTTTGATATCGTTGCAAATAAAACTTTTTGAGGGTATTGTAGGTAATTCTCATTCCTTCTGTAGTTTTGTTTGGTGATAGCTTTGGCTTTTCTAAAATTATTTAGGAGAACGTTTCCTGACGATCTGGCCTAAGCAACCAGTGAAATGCGCATAGGAACAGCTTATCCTCCAACAATAAATTTCAGTATTTTTATCAATTATTAAAAAAGGGAATTAAGCACAACAAACAAAATCTTTTAATTTTATTTAAATTTAATATGAAGCAGTGACAATTTTAAATAAAGACCATGCTTTAGTAGAAATTTACTATGATTTTCAATTAACATTGCGACATGTTATTTTATCATTTATATTTTTTCTGTGTGCAAGAAGTTTACTTTTTTAAATGTTAAAGTTTTTAATGAAAATAACTTAATAAATATGTTTGATTTTTGAAAATGTTCATGTTTTGTTTTCAAGTTCCCCTTTTTTCTCAGAATTCCTCTTAGTGGCACCTATTTTTTGAAAATCCCCTTTTTGTAGATTCGAATTAAAAAAATGCGGTTTCGAAAATTTTGCACTACGAAGTACGATTTTTGGTAAATTATTTCCGAACGTTCATGAACAATATAATTTGTGGAATTTTTTACCCTCTTTCGAAAAAACGTATTTAATTCAAATGTTATTTTGATTGCGGAAATATATTAAAAACTATTTATTTACAATATATTATATTTACAAATTTTAAAATGTAAGTATAAAAAAAACATACACATTTAAATAAGAAGCTTATAAAATTGATTATATTTTTGAAAAAACTTTACACTAAACCAGGACAATATGAGATAACAGCCGAATATATGATTTTGTATCTGGATTGGCAAAACGATTTTTTCCGAATGGCAAACCTTTTTCGAATGTCTTTTTAATTAGTAATTTATAATTTGGTCAAACATATTTTAATAAACAAAAATTAAATACCAAAATTATATTTCTATACAAAAGAAAAAGAAAAATTAAAGAAAAGTGTTTAAAACAGTTAATAAATAAAAAAAAAACAAACGAAACGAACTTTTAAGAAATTCGGAAACAAATATAGTGCATATAGGGTATTCCCCTTCTACGTAAAACCAAAAAACAAAATTACAATGTTCTTCCGCGCAAATCGAAAGTGCTTCACCTTTTAATGAGACACCAAGGAATCCCTGACTGCGCATGCGCCATCAAATAAGCTCTCATGGAGTTCACGACACCATCATTAAATTTTACACAACAACCGATCATGTCTTCATACAAAAGCAAATCAACAGATTTAACAGAACGAACAACAGGATCAGGTTTGACTAAAATAGATCAATTCTTGCAATGTTAATATTAACCCATGTAACAACGTGATATCTGGGCATTACCACATATATCTTAAGTAGCTGTATAGAAAAAACCAATCACATCTTAATGTTTATATCCCGAAAACATCTATCTATATAAACTAGGTTGGACAAATATATTACTGTAATTAAAAGGAAGCACAGTCCCAAATCTAAAATTGCTTCATCAGGCAAAATCTGCAACGACAATATTACCCCCTGAACCCAAACCGCTTGTTACTGCTAAAAGTTTTTTTGTTTGTTTTGTTGTTTACTTTTAAAATTGCTTTTAATTATAGTCTATAGAAAGAACGGAGAGTATGCGTATATATGTACTTGTGTGTGTGTTGCAAAGAATTTTATTATTAAAGCTTAACAATGAGTGTTTATATTAACCAGATGCTATTGTCTATTTAATGTATCGTGTAATGTTTACTCGATAATTAATTAAAAATCTACAAAAAATTCAATTTATGATGAAATTCTTTTAATCCTCAATATTCCTCAGTATCTTCCTATTCCTCTTTATCTATAACAACTTTAAATATACATTAACAAAGCTGACGCAACTATACCAAACAAGACATGTTTGGTTTTCTAAAATTACTTTATTCAATTTTAATTAACCCCGCCCCTTATTTAAAAGTTTTAGACTAAACAATAATAATGTGAATGTATCATATATGATTAGATGTGAAATTTGTTAGTATAAGTAAATACCTCTGTTAGTATTTGATTCAGTGAACTTTTATAAAAAAAAATAAGATCGGCAAACAAAATGGCAGTTTTTATTTATGAATACTGTGGAAAAGTTTTTAATATAAATACACATTTAAATCGTCATCTTAGATATTTTCATGATTGTTCGTCCTCGTCATGGAAGCGCTTAACATGCAACATGAAATTTTCAAACCGCAAAGAGTTTCTAAAACATGCACATCTAACAGAACACATTAAAGAAATGGATGAAGCTAATGATGTTTATTGTGATGCATGCAATTAACGTATTTCAAAATCAAATTATCATTATCATTTGAGGACAAATGATCATAAATGTAATTGTGATAAATCAAAAGAAACTAATCTGAAATGTATCATCATCCTTCAAAAATCGCATTGTTACACATATTAAAGAGAACGAGGAAAAAGGAAATTTAATTGAGCAAAAGTTTTTGAGCGAACTAAAACCCAAAATTGTTAAATTGTTAATGAGGATTATTCAAAAATATACAACAAAAAAATTCATCAATGAACTGTTTTGTGAGTATATATTGGTAAGGGAAGAAGAACCTTCATGCTCTATCGATGTCAAGCCTCATCCAACGAAAATGGTCATCCTGAATGCAGCAACAGCAATGAGATTCTCTAGCGTTTTGATATCGTTGCAAAAAATATTTGTGAATTTTAAGAGCTCGATAATGGATATACCTCAATGGAAATTTTACATCTTGAAATAAATGTAAGCGAGTACAAATGTATAAATGGTTCGCAATACCTCCCATTACCAAGATCAATCATGAAGAAAAAAGAATGTATCAACGAAACAATTGTAAAGTATACTGCTTCAGATGGGCTCTAACATCGGCAGTGTGTCCAGTCGTTATCGATACACAAAGATTTTCATCGTATAACATTACAAATATTAAAGGTGATAGGTAATGGATTCGATTTTAATTTGAAAAGCTTGAATTTTCCTCCAGCAGCCAAAAACATAAAAGATTTTGAGTTAATGAATCCTGAAAACACTGTGAATGTGTTTCGACTAGAAGGTGATACTATAGTGGGACCAAACTACTTCACCAAAGAAGAAAAGTCCAAACAGATCATGTTATTACTGCTAGACGATGGCGAAAGATTCCATTATGTATGGATTAAAAATATTGCAAGGCAGGTTAATCATATTTATAAACTATTTATATATGTATATTCAAAAATTATATAAATATATAATTTTCTTTTATAGATTAATAAAGAGTCAACTAACAAAACGTTGTATTAATATACATTTGCAATACCTACCTTAAGCATTTTCACGCTGAGTCATCATTAAAGAAAAACAAATATAAATGCAACAAAATGGTGCGAGGATGCCTACTGCTGAGAAGAGTATTGTGAGTTACAAAAATTTCAAGAATCAAAGATATGTACCTTTTGTTTTGTATGCTAATTGTGAATGCATTCTGGAATCAGTTGACATTAAAAATTCTACGAATGTAAAATCAGTACAAAATCACATTATATTTGCTTACAGCTGTAATATTATGGATGGGTTTTTGAGATATTAGTTAAGCTATGTTTAATTAACCTGAAAACAGATTTGTGCCGCCATTACCAGTTTTGTATACAAAATTTCGACGGAACAGCTTAGTATATCTTTGATGAAATAATTAAAAAAAGATAACATTATGCCGGAAAAATATGAGTTTTAGACTACGTTAAGCTAAGTGTAAACTTAATCCACATCTCGAAAATCCGGGGTAAGTGTTCAGTTGACTCAAATTTAGATATATTTAGAATTTATAGTGGTGTAAATTCACCAAATAAATTTTTTACTAGTTCAGTTAGGGATATTATACACATTTGCAATAATTATTTAAGTATAGTCAAGCCAATGAATTCCTTGTTACTCATTTGTTTGTACGAGAACTGTCATCTTTTGAAGGTGATATAAATATAATTCCTTTAAACAACACAGTACAACATTTTCAGGAGATTGATTCGGGACTCAATTCTGATAATTGTTTATGAAAGTAGACCCAATAAGAAGAACTTCTGCATCATTAGTTTGGTCAAGGTACTTCAAATAATAATTTAAAAATTAATTTGAAGTTAGTAAGTATCGTATAGGGGGATTTGTCACGTTTTAGGCTCTTATCTTTGTCATAACTCGAGAATCACTAGTGCGAATAAGCTGAAACAAAAAAAAATTAAGAATTAAAATTCCTTTAATCTGTTCATACAACGTTTCGCTACATAAGCAACAGTTTCGCAGTTATAAATAAATGTATGAAGAAAAAAATATTTTTTGCCCAAAAAATTGAAATTTTTTATTTTTAATTCATAAAAAATCCAAAACGGTAAAAAAGTGTCAAGTCCTATTACTTTCACGTAAAGTCGCTTTTATTCGCAATTAAGTAAATGTATGAATTTCAATAATTTGCTTGAGATATCCACAAAATTCTTTGGAAAAAACGTTGATGACTTTTTTTATGATTCTTAGAATTTAAATAAAAGGAATAAACAAAAGGTTATTTAATTTTTATGATTGCGGTAGCAAAGTAAAAAGCGTTAATAAAGTGAGTGGACAATTAAAAAAAAGGAAAGTGCACTTTTTTAATTATTTGGGGTTTTCCGTTAGTTACCTGCATGATTTTTTTACAGAAATTGAACCCACATTTATGAGTGCTCATGTTTTGGAACGTTTCGAAAACATATTTCATAAGTACCTGCCAGTAAAATATTGAAATATTTGTTGTATTTATAGGTGCCCTTTGATCGATGTTTTTCATTTAACAAGAGTCTGCGAACGCGAGAAGTACAAGTGAATTTTTCTCCGGTTTTTAAAAGTGAATAACAACAAAACATATAATATATGGAAAATAACAAGTGCCCACAATTGGATAATTTTTGTGACGTTTGTGGTCATATCGTCCAAAAAAAGGCCAACTGGATCGAAAAAAATTGATTACTGAGGAATTCAAAACGGCGTATTGTCATTATTTTTATGAAGCAGATTTAAGTGGTGCAAATTTTACGCCGAAGTTAAATACTTCCAGTTAAACGCGCTTTTGGTACCGATACACCTAAACCTCCGAGTCTGGATACTGTGTCCCTGCAATCCGAAACCGTTTTCACCAATCCGACCAATTTAAATGATGCTGATTGGACACCCGATATTGAAAATAATGGTCCACTACCGCTAATGAATTACATTGTGGCTAAGATGGGACTATCACAACAAAACTCCGAAATGTTGACATCATTTTTGAAAAGCAGAAAACTGACACAGCAAAATGTCAGCGCAACATCATACCGACAACGCCAAGCTGATTTTCAGAAATTTTATTCCGTGAAATTAATAGTGAAAAAATTGGGAATGGATTTTATCGCTGGCGACTGGCGTTTATTCATCGATGGTTCAGTTTCAAGTTTGAAGGCTGTGCTATTGCACAAAACGAACAAAAAACCGTCCATTCCATTGGGATTCAGCACAACTATGAAGGAAACGTATGAAACATTGGGCGAAATTTTGGAGAAAATCAACTACAATGTACACTTCTTTCACATCTTTCCAAAACTCAATGAAGCTTAAATTAGAAAAGGTACGTATCGTTGTCAGTATTTTAATATTGTCATATCTTAATTAATTCACTTCGATATATTCGCATTACCAATAATTTTTTCGTAAATGTTTTTTTTATATTTCTAACAGGCATTCTCAATGGACCGGATATGCGAAAATTAATGAAAATCGAATCTTTCACAAATACGCTTTCGAACCATTATAACCACCTACGTGCATGGGACGCATTGAAACAAGTCATCGAAGGCGTTTTAGGAAAGAACCGTGTACAGCGAGATGACATACAGCCACGAGTGGACAACTTGCTGTATTATTTTGAAAAAATCAATGCATCCATGACGTTAAAATTACATTTCTTGCATTTCCACCTTAAAACCTTTTTGGCACAATTACTTCAGGAATCGGACGAACAAGGAGAGAGGTTCCACCTGGTGACCATGCCAATGGAAAAGAGATTCAAATGCAAAAAATTGGATGCATTGCTTGCGGAGGTTTGTTGGTGGAGTTCTAAAATTATGCAGTTTGAAATTTATGGACACACTGAACAAAACATGCCCTTCAATATTACGTCTATCTCGGATGATGATGCAGACTCAGAACATGAATATGAACAACCTTCGAAGTAAATAAGGTCATCAGAACCACAAGCGTCAACTTCAACGAGGATGGATAGTGAAAATAATTGAAAATGTTCTCAATTTTCTTTCCATGCATAGATAACATATTTTCTGTTTAAGAATAGCTGTAATATGAATCGGAATGTTTATTTTCATGCAAAATAAAGAATCAATAAAAAAGTCATCAATGTTTTTTCCAAAGGATGTTTTATTAATTAAAAATAAAATATTTCAATTTTTTGGGCAAAAAATATTTTTTTTTCATCATACATTTATTTATGACTGCGAAACTGTTGCTTATGTAGCGAAACGTTGTATGAACAGATTAAAGGAATTGTAATTCTTAATTTTTTGTATCAGCTTATTCGGACTAGTGGTTCTCTAGTTATGGCAAAGAAAAGAGCCTTAAGCGTGACAAATTCCCCATATACGATACTTACTTACTTCAAATTAATTTTTAAATTATTATTTGATGTACCTTGACCAAACTAATGATGCAGAAGTTCTTCTTTTTGGATCTACTTTCATAAACAATTATAAGAATTGAGTCCCGAAATCATGTGCTGTACTGTGTAAGGAACTGTATATTTCGATATCTAAATCGTTTAGTTTCATGCCATATAGTTGAGACCAATTATCGAGTTATTTAAAAAATCCAATTATACCAATGACCATGAGCTTAGTTTAATGAAGTGTAAATGTGTTTCCGTATGACTATTTGAATCCTGTAAATCGTCCCCAAGAAACTCAATTACCAACCCGTTCAGTATTTTTCAATAAACTTTCTAGATTCGTTTAGTTTCATGCCATATAGTTGAGACCAATTATCGAGTTATTTAAAAAATCCAATTATAGCAATGACCATGAGTTTAGTTTAATGAAGCGTAAATGTGTTTCCGTATGACTATTTGAATCCTGTGAATCGTCTCCAAGAAACTTAATTACCAACCCGTTCAGTATTTTTTAAAAAACTTACTAATGAATCGTATAGTGAGGATGATCATAATAATGTCGAAAAGGTATGATGTAAAACCTTAATGGACTATTTACTTTTATATTTAAGAGTGGATGTTCTTGTGTTATGTGAAATTTTTGAAAATTTCCCTAAAGTCTGCAAAAACATATATAATTTAGATCCCCCGCAAAATTATCCCATTCCTGGTCTATCATGGGATGCATTGTTAAAAACAACTAAAATTGAGTTGGAATTGTTAACTGATATTGTTTTCCTGGGTATTAGAGGAGGCATTGTACAATGCAGTAATCGTCCTTCGATTGCTAACAATAAATATGTATATTAGTGATTATGACTCTTCCAGGGAATCAAATTATCTAATGTATTTAGATGTAAATAATTTATATTGCCATGCAATGTCACAATATTCCCTATAAAAAATTTAAATGGGTTGAATATATGTTTCTTACATTAAAGAAAATTCCGATATAGGTTATATATTGGAAGTAGATTTAGAGTATCCATCCACATCTCACGACTACTATAATGAGTCCCCTTTCAGACAGGCAAAGTTTACTTTGACAAAGTCTGTTGAATTCTCTTTTAAACTTTGTTTGGTGCTCAGACACACAAAGTTTAATTTGACAAATTTTTGTTTTCTCTTGTTTGAATATAATATATAAACAGCGTTGCCAGAATGATAATTTTATCATATTTTGGATTATTTTTTTTAACAAAAATATGATTAAAGATTTTTATCTCAAATGATGATTTTTTATTTTTAGAAATTCTGATTTTTACTTTAATTTTGCTTATAGAAAATACACGATTATTTAAACAGTAAATTTTTAAAACAATGAAGTTTTGCATCAGCTTTATGTGTGTTGGTGCTGCACACTTTTGTACCCAGTATCTAGAATACACAAAATTGCATCATTATTTCTGGACATAAAAATATTAAAAAAGGCATATTATAACCTATTTCCAATGTGCGAAAGAATTCCCTCTTTCGAACAACTACATTTAAAACAAAAACAAATTCTAAAAACTTTGTTTTTGTTTTAAATGTATTTGTAAAGGTACGTTCAGACTGATGAAATATTTGAAAGCAAACATCAAATATTTCATTAACGTAGTCTGAACACAAAATATTTTTGAGTATCAAATAAAATAACAGCTGATTTTGAGCAAATAAAAGTATTTGCCGGCAAACAAATATTTGTCCAATGCGAACATAGTGTGAACACAAAAAAATCAAATATTTTAGTAATTTTTGAGAAAACATTTATTTGATATTACAAAAAAATTGTAAGAGCAAACAACGACAAATAATTTTAGCCATGTTCCGGATAGAAGCAATTTTTCCTGTAAGTTTTCGGATTCTTTACAATTTTAAAGATTTTTTATAATTATTAGACTTTGCTATCGTGCCGCTATTAGCAAATTTTTGCGAATTACCGCTAATTTAGCAATTTTTATAGAATTTTGCCATTCCTTATAGTTTTAGTCACTTTTACTAAATTTTATGGCTTGTTTGAAATATTAAAATGGTTCGCGAATTTTCGCTATTTTTGCAAACATTTTTTTCTCGACATTTTGTTTTTTAACTGATTTAGCGACTTCAAATATATTTAAGGGCTTGCTTCCAACTTTGCAATTTTTCACAAATTTTAGCCATGTTCCCGTTACCCAGTGGCTTCCATTTTTTTCTTCTTCTACATTCTCCTGTTCTAACACTAAAAGAAATGCTGATCCACAGAATAAAATAAATAAATTAGCTTTTGCGCTCATTTTTACCATTTGAGAAATATATTTTTATTTTTGAACACTTTCATTAAATAATTATTTGATGCAAATATTTCTTTTAGTCTGAACGCATGGCAAACATGAATTAATTTATTTTATTTAACGCTGTTTGCCAACTGTTTCATCAAACAAAAATTATCAAATATTTGAGCTTAGTTTGAACATTAACAAAATATTTTTTTGTTTCACACAGTTTGAAGCAAATATCAGAACAAATATTTTCTTTAAATATTTCATTAGTCTGAACGTACCTTAAGAAGTAAATAATTCTTTCGTGAAAAGAAAAAATGTATTTTTATAAAGTTTTATATACTGACGAATTATGTTTATATGTATTTCAATTTAAATAATAAGTATGGTTTTATAAAAAATTAATAATTCTTACTATTTTGTCCTTATTTTAAAAAATTTAAATTAAGAAAATAAAAATTTAAGATTTTCCTCTTTAAAATATGATTTCTTTCGCCACATGACAATTTTTATTCCAAAGATTCTGGTAACGCTGTATATAAATATAAAGTTGCAGCCAACTTCAGGTATAATCTACGAACGAAAAACAAAACGAATTTGTGAGTACAGCAAAGTATGTACTCCCCCGCTATGCTCTTTTCCCTTCTCTTCTATAAGCTCAAAACTTTGCAAAGTAAACTTTGCTTGTCTGAAAGGGGTCTGACTAACCGTTTTGTGTTGGAAATAAAAAAATAGTGACCATGAAACAAATAAAATTAATTGCAGACATAAATGACAAAACAAACTACATTTTTTTTTTATTCCTAAACTAATACATTACAAGACATTACTACAATGTTTTCAACATGGATTGATTTTAAAGAAAATTCATATAATTCTTTAATTTAATCAATCCAATTGGTTTACATTGATTTAAATAATCATCATAGGACATTAGCAAAAAACTCTTTTCAACAAAATTCCTTTAAATTATTAAATAACGCTGTAGACGGAGAACTATGGAGAACGTTGATAAACATAAAGATATCAAAATTGTATGTGAATGGGAAAGCAGGGGTAAGAGATTAGGTGCTACAGCTCTTATAGCTAGACCCAATTTCCATAGTTGACTTACAATTTACGAGGATATAGTTGCTATTGAGTCGAAAAGAGTAAATACTGAATATAATATACCTATTTACATCGGATTTTCGGTTTTATAAATATCAAAATGGAAAATGTATAAAATCCATTATGATTATACGAAACCGAAATATCTCGATAATATAAGTTTAAACTACATGGATACCGATTCCTTAATATACGATGTAAAAACAAATGCTGTATATGATGATATTCGTAATGACCAGAGAAGACCAATTTGCTTTTTTTGCTGTTTTGCTTCTTTTTTGCTGTTTTTGCCCATATTTGCTTTTTTTGCTGTTTTTGTTATTATGGTGCTTATTTTGCTTTTTTCCTATGTTTTTGCTGTAAAATAGCTTTTTTAACATAATTTTTACGTAACAAATATTTTTTTGAGAAAACATGAGAAAAAAAAATAATTGACAACTTTTTTCTGGGTTAAAACAAAAATATGTTAGTTGTGGACTCAACGTTTTTGGGCGCTTTATTACAACTAAAATTAATAAACTTACCATCCCAAAAAAAAAACAGCCATATTACTTATTTGAGTTTAAAACAAAATAAGTAAACCGGCCGTTGTGAACGAAAAAATAATAAAAAAAAAATGCCGAAAGAAAAGTCAAATATGTTATTTTTGCTAAAAATGGTATCCTGAAGTTTTTAAAGTTGAAAAAGATTGGCTTTTTTGTAATGTGTGTTCGAGTAAAATTAATAGCGAAAATAATTGCACTTCTTGGTGGAGCAACATTTTAGTACAAAAAACTCAAATTAGCTGCTTGCCAAGAAAATCGTCCACAAAAACTTATAACGGAATTTCCTGTTAATATTACTGCCAATACATTTCACGAAGGTATATGTAAATTTTTGTTGGAGACCAATATACCAGTGAAAAAAAGTAAGCCATCCCAGTTTCAAAAATATCTTTCAAAAGTACGCCAATTTGTCAGTTCCAAGCGAAAGATCTATTAGAGGTAAATACATACCTCAAATGTATACGGAAGCTTTGTGAAAAATGCGTGAAAAGGCTAAAGGTAAATATATATGGATTTCTGTTGATGAAACAACAGACAGTGAACAAAGATATGTGGCCAACTTTATATTTGGTATTTTAAATGGCGATGTTGGAAATAAACCTTTTTTATTGAACATGGGTGTTCTCGAAAATGCAAATGGGGCTTCTATTGCATCTTTCTTCAACGATTCATTACAAATTTTATGGCCTGATGGTAAGTGAATATTTGATTCATAATTTTTTTTTTTATTTTTTATGTTTTTTTTTTTTAATTTAATCTAGGCATTCAATACGACAAAATATTGCTAATGGTAACTGATGCAGCGCTTAGAGTTTCAGCATGTAAATAAATTAATATCTTGTACCAAATCCGTTTTTGTTAAGTTAATTTTTCAATAACTCGTATTTACACACATACAAACTAAAATTTTAATTTCCATAGGCTCCTCGTAGAAAGCAGTTGTTTTTACAAATGAATCCCAATTTGGCACTTCCACCGTTCTCATGCCCTACACGTTGGGGTACTTGGATAGAAGCCACAATGCATTATGCAGAATACCTTGAAAAGGTAAAGGCTGTTATTTCTTAACTGAAAAGTAAAGACTCAGATTCGATCGCGCACGCCAAGGAAATATATAACTTGCCCGGATTAAGTTCCCAACTTGCGTTTATCAAAAACAATTTTTCAATTACTGTGTCTTCTATAAAAAAAGCTACAAACAGTTGGGTTAGCTATTCACGAAAGTGTAAATATTGTGTCAAATGTACGAAAAGCTCTTGAGAATCTACATGAAAAAATATATATGAAGAAATTTAATGCAGTATGTATTTCAAAGAAATCCGGGGTTCAAACAAATTTTACAAATAAACAGCATTCTTCAAACTGGTGCTAAACCTGATGACGAAATGAAATTTTGAAATATAAATTTGCTCCAACAACATCCGTTGACGTGGAAAGAAGTTTCTACTTATACAATTCACTTTTAACAGAAAGACGAAGAAAAATTACGTTTACAAATATAAAAGCCCACATGATTGGTTATTGTAACTGTTTTCACGAATCTGAAGAAATAGAATAACTGTAATTTTTTATATTTAAATGTATATATTAAAAAAATAAAAATGCTTTTTTTGCTGCTTTTTTTTCTAAATTTTTGTGCTTTTTTTATATATTTGTTTTGCTGTAAACACTTTGTTTTTTGCTTTTTTTTGTCTTCTCTGGTAATGACACTAGCACCCATTTCGATACATCAGCATATCCGAGCGATAACGTTTTCAACATCCCGTTGGCAAACAAAAAAGTATTAGGGATGGTAAAGGATGAGTGCAATGGAAAAGTTATAAAGGAATTCATTGGTTTAAGAGCAAAAATGTATTCAGTGAAAATAGATAGGGAGGATAGAGAAATAAAAAAATTTATGTTGGTATTAAAATTAAATTTTGCCCAAAATATTTTATTGCATCCTAATCACCTCACCAAATTTTATTGGAAACGGTATCCTAATAAATGTCGGTCTTAACGATAACTTCAAAAAAAGGTTATAAGTCATGTCGAAACTTTTTCTTCATAGGTCTAGAATTGACTATATGACCCATACAAAACCTCACCCAAAAATCACTTTAAGGCGTAGTTATCTCATAGATGTTGATACCAGCTCATAACACAATTTTGTTTTGGCGGGTCAATGATTGCCTATGGTTGCCAGATATAGAACACTCTCGAAAATTTGTCTGTAAATACAGAGCGCGCTACGCTTGGAATATATGCAATTCGTAAGATAGGTTCGTCTATTATACTCATATTAATAAATAAATTGCTAGTTACTTAAGAAAAAGTTATTTAGTCACATATTGAAACCTACTTACCATGCAACGCTAGAAGAGAAAACACTTTCTTTTTTTCCAGAGTTTTTTTTATTGAATCTTCATATATTAAATATGAACTAACAATAAGTAATAAAATCTTATCCTAATAATATAATTCATGTCCTGCCAGTGCCCGAAAAAATTTTTTGTTATCACGGTTTCTGTTCACATATTTATGTGCTTATCGCTCTTATGATTGGGTGAGTGCTGCAGTGTCTATTCTCCTTAAACGAGTGTGGCCGCCATCATTTAAAATATTTCGAGCTAGTGGGTTTGGGTGTAGTTTAAGCCTTTTGAAATATTTTACTGCGTATTTTGCAATCATAGTTTTTACCAATGGCACGTTGAGATCCTTGTGGATATTCGAGTTTTTAACTTACGAGGGCGCGGCTGTGATTATACAAAGAAGATTATTTTGGCACCTTTGAATTTTTCGATATTAGACGCTGAGGCAGTGCCCCATCATTGAATACCATAGCACCAGATTGGTTTTAAGATAGAGTTGTAAAGTAGAAGTTTGCAATCGAGTATAAGAACAGAATTTCTTCCAATAAGCCAATGAATTTGAGTGGCCTTTAGTTTCATTTGAGTTAATTTTGCATCTATATGTCATTTCCACGTTAAACGGCGATCTAGATGTATACCGAGATATTTTAAATGCGAATGCTGAGGTATAATTTGATTATTGATTTTAATAGGGGGACATGAATCCCGACGCAAGGTGAATGTTATATGTACGCATTTTTGCTCGTTGACCATTATCCTCCATTGTTTTAACCATATTTCTATTTGAAATATATGCTCCTGTAAGTAACGAGATGCTTCATGATGGTTTTCATTCACTCTTATTAAAGCTGTATGAAGTTTGGGTGTAGTTGTTAGTTGACATGTCCGAAGTATAATAGTGGACCCAGGATGCTGCCTTATGGGACTCCAGTGGCAATTAGCTGAGGAGAACTTAAAAAGTCGCCTTCTTTAATAATGAATTACGACCGGCTAAGTAGCTTTCTAACAGCTTGTGTATGTTTACTGATAAGTTTAGCTTCAATTTATGTAATAAGCCTTCGTGCCAGACTTTATCAAATGCTTGAGACACACCGATGAAGAGAGCGGAACAATATTTTTTTCTTCTTCAAAGGCTTCTCTTATGGCGTTTACTATCCGATGGGTTTGTTTAATTGTGCTGTGTTCTTTTCTAAAACCGCACTGATGGTTAGCAATACAACTATTTTCATTTAAAATTGGGATTAATTTTGACACTAAGAGCTTCTCAAACAACTTTGATATAATAGATAATAAACTTGTAGGCCTATATGACTCAACTTTTGTTTGATCTTTTCCTGTTTTAGGTATCATGGTAACTAAGGAAACTTTTCATTCCTGAAGAATATTTTTCTTTGCTATGCAGGGTAGTTCCAAAAGCATTTTGTTACTGATTTTGTCAAAACCAGGAGCTTTCTTGGGGTTTAAATCACAAATAGCCTTTTCGATTTCTCTTATCTCAAATCTTAGGGGAACAGCTGCTCTAACATCAACAGATGGTAACTATATAGCAATATTGTGTGATGTACGATGGGTAAATACGTTTTTCAAATGATTAACAAATAGATTTCATTTTCCTGTATCATTTCTTGCCCAACTTCCATTAAAGTTTCTTAAAGGTGGTTTAGAGATAACTGGCCTTTTGAGATTTCTAGCTGTATGCCATAATTAGTAGTCTGATTGCGGAGTTGCATTAAGTTAAGATATTTTTTCAAGGATGCCGTTTTCTGTGTATGCAGTAACTTTCTTAAACTTTTTGTGCACTCTTTTAATAATTTCTTAAGTTGAGGAGATCTGTGCCATTGCCACTCTATTCAAACTCTCCTTTTTTCGGTCAAGAGCCTCTCGACATTTAATTTATTTATTTATTTGTCTATGGAAGATAATCCTTATAGACATTTTAAATTTAATATTCTTAAACAAAATGTACATCTATATATATAAAAATAAGTCCGTATATGTACGTCGCCGAACTAATCATAAACGCGTCGTGCGATTTCAACCAAACTTATACTCTACGTAGGCAGTGGCCCATATATGGTTTATATGAAGTTTGGTTGAAATTTTCGGTCTGGGGGCGGAGGGGCGTGGCAAAATCCATAACTTGAGAACGGCTTGACCGATTTGAACGATTTTTTCTTTAAAATGATCGCCATGGTCCAACTTAGGTTTTTACGGAAAGAAAATTTTGCCCCGCCCACTTTTACGCCCACTTTTTTCGATTTACCTAAAATCAGAAAACGGCTCCATCGAGTTGACTATTTTTTCTTTCAAATGTTCGTATTAATCAACTTTAAGTTTTTATCGAAAGAAAAATTTACCACGCCTACTTTTACGCCCACTTTTTCTATTAAGCGCATAACTGGAGAACGGCATGACCGATTCCAACGATTTACCATTTGAATTCAAGCGGCTCCAATTCCCTTTGCGTCTTGCCTTTGCTATTACCATCAACAAAGCACAAGGCCAATCATTGAATATTGCTGACTTAAAAGGTCATGAACAATTTGATCGAAGCAACAATTTTAAAGGGGAAGTTTAAAGGTGAAGATGTATTGATTCCACGAATTCCAATGATTCCATCAGATTTACCTTTTGAATTCAAAAGACTACAGTTTCCAATACGTCTTGCATTTGCTATTACAATAAATTAAGCGCAAGGGCAATCGTTGGAATTGTGCGGAATTGATTTAGAATATCCTTGCTTTTCACACGGCCAGCTATAGGTTTCGTGCTCACGTGTTGGCAAGCCTTCAGTTCTCTTTATCTACACAACAACTCATGGCAAAACCAAAAATGTTGTCTACGAAAGAGCTCTAAGATAGTTTAAGTGATTCATAGTCTAAGATTGTAAGAAACTAGAATTAAAAGTTGAATAATAGGGAACAAAACCAACTTTATTAAAAACAAGTGTTTCTTTTCTTATTTTGTTTTGCCGTGCGAAGCAGGCAACGGGCCCGCTAGTCTATATATATAAAAATAAGTCCCTATATGTACGTCGCCGAACTAATCATAAACGCGTCGTGCGATTTCAACCAAACTTATACACTACGTAGGCAAGGGCCCATATATGGTTTATATGAAGTTTGGTTGAAATTTTCGGTCTGTGGGCGGAGGGGCGTGGCAAAATCCATAACTTGAGAACGGCTTGACCGATTTGAACGATTTTTTCTTTAAAATGATCGCCATGGTCCAACTTAGGTTTTTACGGAGAGCCCCGCCCACTTTTACGCCCACTTTTTTCGATTTACCTAAAATCAGAAAACGGCTCCATCGAGTTGACTAATTTTTCTTTCAAATGTTCGTATTAATCAACTTTAAGTTTTCATCGAAAGAAAAATTTACCACGCCTACTTTTACGCCCACTTTTTCTATTAAGCGCATAACTGGAGAACGGCATGACCGATTCCAACGATTTACCATATGAATTCAAGCGGCTCCAATTCCCTTTGCGTCTTGCCTTTGCTATTACCATCAACAAAGCACAAGGCCAATCATTGACTATTGCTGGCTTAAATGGTCATGAACAATTTGATCGAAGCAACAATTTTAAAGGGGAAGTTTAAAGGTGAAGATGTATTGATTCCACGAATTCCAATGATTCCATCAGATTTACCTTTTGAATTCAAAAGACTACAGTTTCCAATACGTCTTGCATTTGCTATTACAATAAATAAAGCGCAAGGGCAATCGTTGGAATTGTGCGGAATTGATTTAGAATATCCTTGCTTTTCACACGGCCAGTTATATGTTTCGTGCTCACGTGTTGGCAAGCCTTCAGTTCTCTTTATCTACACAACAACTCATGGCAAAACCAAAAATGCTGTCTACGAAAGAGCTCTAAGATAGTTTAAGTGATACATAGTCTAAGATTGTAAGAAACTAGAATTAAAAGTTGAATAGGGAACAAAACCAACTTTATTAAAAACAAGTGTGTTTCTTTTCTTATTTTGTTTTGCCGTGCGAAGCAGGCAACGGACCCGCTAGTTAAACATAAAATACAATACAAAATATATAAAATGTTTATTTACAAAAATTATGAATTCATTGAAATACTTATTTTGTTCTTAATTTCATTAGGACTTGAAGAAAAGTCAATACAATTATAGAATTTGTTAAATTCATTGCATTAGCATAATTATGGAATAAAATGACGTGAAGGACGTTGCGGAGCATTAAATGAAATATTGTTGATTAAAAAACCAGAACTTACTTCGCCAGTAATTATGTTGAAAATAAACGATATGTTTAACATAGTCCTACGGAAGGCAAGTTTACTGGGTTAAAGTTTAGTTCACGAAGACAAAAGAGCAGGAATGGCTTTTGGACGGAATCGATAGCATCGGAATGTTTTTTATATATAGTGTCCCATATTATAGATTCATACTCTAGAATAGGTCTTACGAGCGCCGTAAACAAAGTTTTTATGGCATAAGAATCATTCAACTTTTAGCCCAGCGCTTGACAAAACCAAGTACACCTCTAGCTTTGTTTGCTATCATAGTGATATGCGAAATAAAATTAAGCTTCGAATCAAGTAAAATTCCAAGATCTAAAAAATTAACGGTCAATTCCTTCACAATAACTTAGAAAAACTTTTACATCATCAGCATACATTAAAATATTTGAAGATTGAATCGCATTGGGCAAGTCGTTAATGAACAGTGAAAAAAAGCGGACCAATGTGGCTTCCCTGTGGTACACCAAATAGAACATCAATTCGTCTGGAACAGGTGTTTTTAAAACGAACGGTTTGTTTTCTATTAGTTAAATATGAATTAATCCATTCAATACTGAGGTCTGTGAACCCCAAAAAATATAATATCTTTTTAATGAACAAATGGTTAACTTTATCGAAAGCTTTACTGAAGTCAGTGTATATAACATCAGTTTGTTTTTGTTCGAGAAATCCCCGATCTTTAACGGTTGTGAGTTAAAGAAGGTTTGTCGTAGTAGAGCACCTTTTTTGAAATCCATGCTGATAAGAGGATATTAAGCTAGACACTTGATGGGATAAGTATTCAGTGATAAGTTTTTCAAATAGTCTAGGTATAATACTAAGTTTGGCGATTCCACGGTAGTTTTCCACTTCAGACTTTTTTCCTGATTTATACAAAGGAGCAATGAAAGAATTTTTCCAAACGTCAGCAAAATAACCATATTTTATTAATGCATTGCATATAATTTCTAAAGGGATGGCAATAGTATCTGCGCATTTAATTAAACTATTGCTTGGAATTTTATCCGGCCCAAAGTTGTACGAAAATTTAAGGTTTCTTAATTCCACAGATATTGTAGGAATATCAAGAGAAGGTATATTTATTGTTTGCTTTGCAGGTATTTCGAATGGGTAATTAACTGAATCATCATAAGTAGAATCTGAATATGTTGTCGAAAAAAAAATCCGCAAATAAATTGACTAGAGTCGCATAATCACTTGATTTATACTGTTTAAACTTCATAGAAGAAGGGAAGCCTGTTGTTTTTTTTTTTTTTTTCTAAGAATTAACAAACTAGTAAAACGATTTTGGATTACGTTTTAAATTATATTTCATTGTGTTAATATAGTTTTCATAACATGATTTATTTAGTGATGTGTATTCAGCACGTCTGACATAGTACCTCTGATAGTCAACGGCAGATCAAGACTGTTTAAATTTTTTATAACATATATTTTTTTTATTCTTGGCATGTGTGAACTGTTGATTACTCTATGGTGGCCCAGATAAAGGTTTAGATATTTTCTTCGGAATACTTAAATTCATAAAATAATAAACTTTATCGTAAAATATTTTACACATTTTATCTACGTCAGCATAGCATGATAATATTGCTTACCAATTCGTGTCTATGAGCAGTTTATTTAACATGTTGTAGTCAGTACGTTCAAAAGAAAAAACTTTCTCATGATTAATCGGCTATGTACATGCAGCTTTAGATGGAGTTGAAGCTTCTAATTCAATAGTAGGATGTTAGCAGTCTTCAGGTAACGTAATCGGGGATGAGCGCTTAATAAAACAATCGACCACATCATTGACAAATATTAAGTCTAATATTTTAGCATACTCGTTAATAACACCATTAATTTGAAAGAGGCATGTGTCGTATAAAATATTGAAAAATTCGTCGTAACTGGAACACTGCTTGGTTTGAATAAAATATTTATCTTCTGGTAAATATTTCCAGGATATTGATGGTAAGTTAAAATCGCCAAAGACAAAAACGGAATCGGCATGTATATAATTTGCGGAGAAGATGGTGGAATGTACGAACATGTGACAAATATTCGTTTTCCGTTAAGTTTTATTAAAACGGCTATATATTCAATATCAGCTGAGGAGTCAACTTCAATAAGTGCAGATGCAAAATTACAAGAAATCGAAATAAGGACTCCACCACCAGTAGTTCTATTACCTCGATCCCGGCGGTATATATTAAACTTGTCGCATAGAATTTCAGTATTTAAAAAATAATTTTTTAACCATGTTTCAGTAAATACAAGGACATGATGATCAATGTTGAAGCTTTCTGTATTTAAAGTAGATAGTTTAGTTCTTAAGCCACGAACATTTTGGTAAATGATTGAAATGTTCTCACCAGTCTATTATATTAATGTGTTTCGTTCAAAGCCGACTTTATTAATAATCATCATGTATTACAAAATTCATTTTTTATCTTCAATCATATAACAGGGTGTATCATATATTTAAGTAGCTCAGTCTTAGTACAATGAGCATAATAACGATACAACATCTTCCTTTTTTAAATTGTTAATTCATTTTAAAATAAACTTAATTCTAAAAGAAAATGTTTTTGTTGATAAGTACAAATTTACAAGATAAATTATTAAAAAATATAATTACTTATAATAAAGTTTAATACAAATTTTAAATATCCATATGTTACAAAGTAAGTTTAACATTCAAATATATCCATATGTTACAAAGTAAGTTTAACCTTCAAACTTCTTTGTTTGTACAACTTTTCTACCACTCCTATTAACATAATCCCTATTTACATTCTGTTTGTTAATGTTTACAGTTTCATTTTCAACCTTGATAGTATTTTCAACTGCAGAGCTAGCTAAGGGTGTTGGTTTATTAAAGATATGTTGTTCGTTTCTTCTATAATGTGCACCCTCATCATCCCTAACAATATACGACCTTTGCTCTTCGCAATTTTCGGTTACTTCACCATGAAACCATAAAGATGTTGGATTTTTCTTAAACATTATTTTGTCACCAGGTTTGATTTTTTCTTGATTTTTTGTATTTACGTTGTAATTTTCAGCAGATTTTTAAATTTTGTTATTTAATTGTTTTTTGTATATTTTATCATCTATAAGCTTCGGTATGAAGTTTTTAGCTACTGAATTTAGTTCTCAATTTTCTCGACATTAAAAGTTCAGCAGGACTTGGTAAGTTTGCTTTAGGCGTTGTTCTAAGATGTAATAATGCCATATATGGATCATTACCACTTTCACTACATTTATGTAGCATTTTTTTAACTGTTTGTATTGATCTCTCCGCTAGACCATTAGATCTTGGAAGATATGGGCTGGAAGTTGTATGTTACATGCCCCAGTCAATACAAAATTTAGAAAACTCTTTTGAGTTATAAGGGGGACCATTGTCCGAAATAAAAATTTGAGGAATGCCATGTCTAGCAAATATTGAGTTTAATTTAGTTATTCCATTAATGCTGGAATAACCGTTATTTAAAATATCTATTTCAAAATACTTTGAATAGTAGTCGACAACTATTACGTATGGCTTTTTGTTATATTCAAATATATCACATCCAACCTTAAACCATGGTATATTATATATTTCATGAGATATCATTTCCTGTTTAGGGTTTGAATTTCGATACTTCATACATATTTCACAGTTGGAAACGACATTTGAAATGTCATTATATATATTGGGCCAATCGACTGTTTTTCGAGCTTAGCTCTGACATCTTTGTATACCCATATGACTTTCGTGTAAACAGTTAAGTATTGTATGACGTAAATTTTTTGGTATTAAAATTTGATTACCCTTTATAATTAAATCATTTAAAATTGTAAGTTCATCTTAAATTTTGTAGTATGGAACAATTTCCGTATCTACTAACTTGATAGATTTTGGCCAACCATTCTTAATATAATTTATTATTTTCTGAGACGTTTGATCTATTTCAATATGGATTTTTATGTCATCGACATTTGAAAACGGTATTTCCATGTGTGATTTTAAGAAATTGCAATGAAGCGTTAATTCTTCATCAATCTCAACACATGCCTCTTCACGTAAAGGGCACCTTGATAAAGTAGCCGCAATATATAAATATTTGCCTGGTTTAAAAACCACATTTAAATCATAACATTGTAACTTAAGCATAAAACGTTGTAGCCTCGGTGGAATTTTATATAAGGGCTTATTAAAAATGGGCACCAACGGTTTATGATCTGTTTCTACATTTATTTTTGTTCCATACATATACTGATGAAATCTAGTACATCCAAAGAAAATTGCAAACAACTCTTTTTCAATTTGCGCATAGTTGACTTGTGCAACAGTCAAAGAAGCCGACGCATAGGCAATAGGATTTCTTTCATGAAGTATTGGTGCACCAACAGCAAACTTCGACGCATCGACCGTTAAAGTTAATTGTTTTTTTTAATCAAAATACGTTAACACTGGCGATTTAGTGATTTCTCTTTTTAAATCATTAAATTCTTTGTCCAACGATTCATTCCAGTGCCATGCAATGTCTTTTTTGAGAAGTTGTCTCAAGTTCGTATTTTTCGACGATAAATTCTCAATAAATGACCCCAGATAATTTACCATGCCCAGTAAACGTTGAAGTTCTGGTACATCTTTTGGTATAGGCATCTTTAAAATTGAATCAATTTTACCTTAATCTGGTTTTACACCCTTATCGTTAAACACATGTCCAATAAATTTTATTTCGTTTAGTAGAAATTTAGATTTAAATTTATTAAACTTTAAACCAACATTTCTTGCTCGCTCAAGTACCGTGTTTAAAATTCTATTGTGCTCATCTACCGTTTTTGCAAAAATTAAAAAATCATCTATATAAATGATTAAACCCTCAACGTCACCGAACAGCTTTACCATCTCCGCATGAAAGATTTCCGGCGCAGCATTGATACCAAAAGGCAAACGTAAAAATTTATAGCGACCAAAAGGGGTATTGAATGTGCACAATTTAAAAGAATCTTCATCGAGTGGTATCATTCAAAAACCACTATTCGCATCAAGCGTACTAAAGAATCTTGAACCACTTAACTTTGCCTTAGAATCGTCGATATTTGGAAAGGGAAAATGGGGTCTAAGTATAGCTTTATTTAAGTTTCTCGGATCGAGACATAACCTAATCTGACCATTTGGTTTTGACACCAACACAATGGAGCTAACCTATTCTGTTGGTTGTTCTACTTTTGAAATAACTTTTAAATTAATCATTCTGTCTAATTCACTCTTTAATGCATTGTACAACGAAAATGGAATTTTTCGCGGTGCATCTACAACTGGTTTTACATCATCTTTCAACATAAGTTTACATTTTCTTTCTAATAGGCCTAAACCTTCAAAAGTATCCGAAAACTTTTCCACTTAGCTATCCGACAACACACTATTCACATTTTTAATCAAATTCATTGCCTTTGAAAGTTCTAAAGCAATAATATTTTTGCAATTTAAATCAACAATATAAAATGTACTAAAATAATTTCTACCATTAAAAAACAAATCGATATCTACTTTACCACTTATCGGCAGTTTCTCCCCACTAAAAGTAAATATATTTGTTTTTGTTGAGTGTAGATCTTTACTCAGGCGTAATTCATCAGCTGTTTTCTTGTATAAGATGTTAGTATCAGCACCAGTATCCACTTGACACTCTACTTGCTTGTTGTTAATTTTCACCTGTACATGCCATCCTCTTTGCCTTGTTGTAGGCTGTTCTTTAATTTGTTGACCCATTTTACCACCAACTACTGTTGTTATCATTTGCTGCTGTTGTTTGTTAATTTGTTGACTAATTTCTTGTTGTTGAATTTTATTCTTCCGTTGCTTAATATCTTGTTGTTTCATTTGATGTTTTATTTCCCGTTGTTTTCTATCTTTTTGTTCCCCTTCTTGTTGGTTCTTTTGTTGCTTAAGTTTTTGTTGTTTTATTTCTTGTTGTTTCATATCAAGTTTTTGTTGTATTGTTGATTTGTTTTGACTTTTAAACGACAGTGTTTTTTTTGGAGGTACAGCTCGTAGCGGATTATGTTGTATGCCATCAGTATCGGACTGTGACGTATTATTATTTATCGGAACATTTTCAGTAAATTGTGAATTTGAACTGTTCGTTTCAAATTCCATTTCATTTGAAGACTCAATATTACAACTATCTGATGCACAGCTAGGAGCTGGGTTATGTGTGGTTACAGAAGTAGTAGGGCAAGTATAACGTTGTTCTTTATTATTTTTTGCTGACTTACGACGTTTTGGGGAAGGTATAGGTGGAGATTTCAAATTATCCAAAGATTTATAATCATCAAATAATTTTCCGTAAACAGAAATACGCTCATTTACGTTGCCTTTACACATGCAAGTAGTGGCATGCCACTGTTCTATACATATTATAAACGAAAAAGTGTTCGAAATAGTCGAATCTCATGCCATTTGCGTTTCTGTTTACACATGCCACTGCCAGTTCATTTTCAAAATGTCGTCGAAGCGTCAACTTGAGATAATTTGTTTACATCTCAAATTAAAAAAAAAAGTACCAGAAAACAAAAAAGAGTTGCCGACATCATCACATAGTTTTAGTTTTGGGGAAATAGTTTACATTTATTTATATTAGCATTATTTTAGCAAAATTAATGCTCTATAATTAGGAAACTTACTTATTTTAACGCCCGTTACTACAAATTAATCATAAAAATGCATTTAACAGTTAAAACTTAAATTACAGTTCGACAACAATCCAGTCGATTTGCATTAAATATTGAACAGGGTAACATTGCTAATCGTTTTGACATTTAGTGGCATGCAAGTGCCAAATTTCCACTCGCATGCAATTTTTGCTGCCACTGGAGCTGCCATTGCGAAAAATGTGAGTGTATTAGTAAAAAATCGTGAGTGTATTGAGTTTTTCGAACTGGCAGTGGCATGTGTAAATGCTAGGTTAGTTTAGAAGCTTCATCTTCTAACTCAAGAAATTTTTTTTTGTATCTTGAAAAAACGATAGTAATTTACGCCAAACTTTCTACACCCTTCACAACACCCATGAAGACCTTTATTTTTAGATACAGCTTCAGCAACTAGCCCTGAAAGTCCACTACATTTGAAGTGGCAGCATTCATGACACAGCCAACAGACGATCATCCTTTCATCATCACCTTTAATCGAACAATTTTTTAATAAGCAATCCATTTAAATCAGTTTAAGATACGTAAATAATTGTAAAGGATTTTAAAAGTTATGTTTAACAAAATGTTCGCTGGGATAGCATAAGCTTAAAAATAACGAATTTATTTGTTATGGCAATACCATACCATAACAATGCACCAATGAGTTTGAAACTGTGGTACAACTAGGCAGCACTTTTCAATAAACCGGCAGAGTGAAACAGCAGATGTTATTTAAGGCCGGTATTCACTTGATTTGTTTTGACTTTTAAACGACAGTGTTTTTTTTGGAGGTACAGCTCGTAGCGGATTATGTTGTATGCCATCAGTATCGGACTGTGACGGATTATTATTTATGGGAACATTTTCAGTAAATTGTGAATTTGAACTGTTCGTTTCAAATTCCATTTCATTTGAAGACTCAATATTACAATTATCTGATGCACAGCTAGGAGCTGGGTTATGTGTGGTTACAGAAGTAGTAGGGCAAGTATAACGTTGTTCTTTATTATTTTTTGCTGACTTACGACGTTTTGGGGAAGGTATAGGTGGAGATTTCAAATTATCCAAAGATTTATAATCATCAAATAATTTTCCGTAAAAAGAAATACGCTCATTTAGTTTAGAAGCTTCATCTTCTAACTCAAGAAATTTTTTTTATGTATCTTGAAAAAACGATAGTAATTTACGCCAAACTTTCTACACCCTTCACAACACCCATGAAGACCTTTATTTTTAGATACAGCTTCAGCAACTAGCCCTGAAAGTCCACTACATTTGAAGTGGCAGCATTCATGACAGCCAACAGACGATCATCCTTTCATCATCACCTTTAATCGAACAATTTTTTAATAAGCAATCCATTTAAATCAGTTTGAGATACGTAAATAATTGTAAAGGATTTTAAAAGTTATGTTTAACAAAATGTTCGCTGGGATAGCATAAGCTTAAAAATAACGAATTTATTTGTTATGGCAATACCATACCATAACAATGCACCAATGAGTTTGAAACTGTGGTACAACTAGGCAGCACTTTTCAAATAACCGGCAGAGTGAAACAGCAGATGTTATTTAAGGCCGGTATTCACTATCCTACATAATCGTACGATTCATTCACACGAAAATCTGACGGAATTCTATCCGACATAAAAAAAATGTCTGCAAAATCTGCTGTCAATGCCACACTATCCCACAAAAAAGATGCAAACTCAAATGACTCATCAACTTTACAAGAAAATGCAACTCTGATCGCATATAATCTATCATTTTATGAAAATTTTTAAAACATTTCCAAGTCGGACAGACTTGTCAAAAAAATCTGTCACTCAATTCATTTTTAAGCCACACTGTCATACATTATGAGCACACACGATTTTTTTGACATATCGTGCGACTAAATAGGATAGTGAATACCGGCCTTTATTATTGTTGGCACTTGTAAACCAAATTGTAATTGTTGTAAAATAGAAAAAAAAGTTAGTTGTCTCTTTTTTATATCATTTATTATTGAGTATGTTAAGCCTTCTTTGTTTTAGTTATTGTTGCCTAAAAAGTTTTTATTAAAAATTGCAAATGTTTAGATATATTTTATGAGAAATCACCAGTCTGGAAAACGAAAACTCCAATCGCCCGGGATACAACATAAATAAAATAGCAACACAACACAACTTATGGCGAAAAACAACAATTATTACAGAGTTATCTTTCAACTTGTTCAGTTAACACTGTTTCCAACTGTTAACATCTGTAGAATATATTTTATTATTTTGATGGTTCTGCTGCAATGTTAAACAGCATGTTTAAGATAACTGTCCAAATTCACAATAGAGATTTCCAACATCTGCGGTGTATCAAGCGGAATATTTTCTGTGCAATGGGTGCTGAGCTATTTTTTATATTTGTATGGTTATCGTCGCTAAGTAACCAGACGGAGATACAATTCTATTGGGGTTCATTATAGTAGAAATTGTACGCCAAAATCGATGACATCTGGAATTTTTTGCTGATCAGTAGGCCAGTATGTTGGTTGTCCGCTCGCGACCATATTTAAATCCATTTTAGAGATTGCATTCAACAAGACACGACCCTTTGGTGTTATAAGTCGTGACCCCCAGAATTGTTATAAACTTTCAAATCAACTATTAAAACGTTTTGATTTTGAACAAAAATCTTATACATCTTTAAATATGATTAACCCTAACAAAATTATGAAAAAGGAAAATATTTCTTTTACGGAAATTCTGAAAGAGTTCCCCAGCTTTATTTCTGAAAAAGAAATTTTAGACCCTGAACTTAGAGAGTTAAAATTTTTAAACTTTTAAGAAGATTTAGAAGGAATTAAAGTAAATTTGCAAACTTGTTAACAAAAAAAATTTAAGACTTGAAAGGTGGGGATTCAACAGATATATTTCCGGTGCTGTCAAAGTTTGTACAACAAACTATAATCCTTCCACATTCTTTCGATATTCCCTGGAAAATTAATCCTTTTAAGCAATTCTTTTTTCTAAAGATTACTTCAAATTTAATAATGCAAGCTGTTTTGACGTTGATATTTAGGGTCAATTTACCAAGTTCATTTAAAACTAAGTATTACTTTAACTTCCAGTTAACAGTACGTTCTGACAGTTATTACTGGTAGTTAGTTATAGCTGAACTTGTTGAAATTGTCCGTTAAATGTATTTAATTTAACTATTAAACTCATATATGTATCTATAAAATATTTGTTAAAATAAAAGGTTGAAAACATTTTTCAACTATAAAAACAATTTTAACCTAATGGTAAATTTTTTTTTAATTCACTACAATTTTTTTATAAAAATATTCTTTTTTTTATTAATTTTTATGTTTTTAAATGGTTCTGTTATTTTTTGTGTTAATAAAAATATGTTTTATTGTTGTTCTTAAAAGGGATAGTTTTAATTTGCGGATTTTCTTTAATTGAAGTGTTGAAATGCCGATTTTTTTTTTTGAAAATATGCCGATTTCGTATCAAAATGTTTTGGCACCCCTGCCTGTGAGTGTAGCAGGGGTTTACTGACACGCAAAATTTCCATGAATAAACTTTTATTAGAACGGAATGCCTTTTTAAATGATATTACTAAGAATGATTTACATGGGGCCTATGGTAACTTATGGTCCCATGTTCATAAAATTCAAGTGCGATTTCCAGTCATATAAAACGAATCTGTCCAAATTAAATGAAAGTCGGTACATTCTGTCACCACTTTTAACTTTTGGTAATTTTTGGAACAAAAATATAAATTTCTAATGGGGTTGTTTCACATTTGGGTTCATAACTCTGTTTCTACTAAGCCGATTATTCTAGATTTCATTCACAAGCTGCTCAGGGGAACTAGAAAAAATTTGACATCAAAATTTTTATTTTATGTTGAGAATTTTTAAAGTAAGCGAGTTTTTAACAGACGGACAGGCAGGCGGACAATGCTAAATTGACACAGGTGTAAGATGAATATTAAAAAAGTTTCATATGGAATGACAAACTAATGGTGTTTTCTTTTCTACAAAAAAGACACCTTGTTAAAAGGTGCATGTATAAAATATCTTGCCATTTTGTTATTTATCTAGAACTTAAGATAAGTTATAAAAAGTGGTATGCCCTGTTTTTAACAGCAGTCGAAAAGTTTGTTATTCAAAATTTAAAAAGAAAATTTTAATTTGTTTATTGCATCAACAACAATATGAATGACGAAATTTTAGTTTGCTCGAAAACACTTCAATGTCAGAAAATATTAGAGTTAAACTAACGTTGAAGTGAACGCTTAGGTGAAAATATAAACATAATAAGCATTTCATCCTCATCAGATGACGACGATGAACTCAATAATTGATTTATTGTCATTTCGGTAATATCCATATTTAAATTTTTTTCTTTTACAAAATTTTTAAAAATACTCAAAAATGTTCTTTAGTTTTTCTTTCTAAAATAAATAAACATGAAAATAAACATAAAAACATGAAATTATCGACACCAACTTTTAAAGACTTTTTGATGTGAAGACTTTTTATGAGAACAATTTTACAACACCGAATTAACTTAGATTTTATTTAACTGACAACCTATCATTAACATTGTTATGCTTTCATATGTCATATGTATAGAAAAATAACTTTAAAAGCTTAACTGCCCTGATTCGAAGCGATTTTTTCCCAACTTCGTCTGATAGCCCTATATGTAAATAGAAGTGGCCTGTTATACAGGGTATTATCAACACTGTCGATTTATACGGGGCGTAAAGTGCCTTATGCCATTATTAAGGCCGAATTTTTTAAAACAAAACATGCCACCATTTACGAGAGCAATACATTTTTAAGAAGCAAACACCAAATTGCATTTTTTAAATAAAAGGTTACATTTTTTGTAGAAGGGAAAACACCACAAGTATACCCTCATTAACCACTAGTGGATAGGGTATAAAAATCACATAATTTTTTAATATTAAAACAATCAAAATAGAACCAAAAATTCATCTTTAGTTATAAAAAAATACCACAGCTTTAAACAAATTATATTAAATCTCATCTAAAACTTAACCTTGGTAAAACAATTAAATTCCATTAAGTTCACAATTTATTTTTAAAATATTAGAAACAACAATATAATTTTATATCTTTAAAAACAGTATTAATATTTATGTGCATATGTGCACATCTAGTAAAAAGTATAAATTAATGCAATAAATAAAAATTTATCACTTAAACTAAAAACTGCTAAATAAAAAAAGTGCCAAATAATTTTCGGAACATAATGAAAAAAAGTGCTATATGCCAGAAGCGTTTTTCATGCTAAATGAGTTTAAAAAATGCTAGCTCTATTGGTAAACTTAATGATCGCCCAATTGAGGTGGCCTCTAGAAACATCTTTGTAAAACCTGTTCTACGGCCACTGAGGCATATTCTTGAAGCGTTTAGTCACTGGAGCGTGTCTTCACCAGACCGTTGCCTTTAAGGCACTGATTCGGTGGGCTTCCGTTCAGGATTGCATTCCTCCGTGGAGAGAGATTTTCTTTTCAACAAGTCGGCTTTTGATTTTATAGCTGCCTAATAGTGAAGGCCCGTTTAGACGGATGTTTGTGTCTATTCGGCTTGTTGAGGAAAGCCGTTGAGACTGAGGGAGGTGTTTCAGAGGGCATCAAATTATTCTTTGATGGCTCTGTTTGGACAAGATACGCCACGTGGGAAGACTGAGTCTGTACCGTTAAACCGGCACCTGAATAAGGTAATATGAGATTTGCTGCCTGTTTTACGGTTTCGAACGTCAACGTGCGCATAGAAACTTATATATAAAAAATATTTGTAAAAGTACTTGATCATTGTTTATAGCTTACGTATATTACATACATACAATCACATCATATATACGTAATGCACAATTGCGTATGTTAAACAAAAACCAGTATTTTTATTATAACTTGAAAAAATACGAATGATTAAAACTAAAGTTGTTCACCAACATTCTGCACATAAACAGCATGAAGGTTTAAGCTGGAATCGTTCTCCACACCATCTGAGCAATGATTGGTAGGTAGAAAAGCAATTTTAAAAATTGGTCGTTTAAAGTTATTTCTGTTCGAGAATTGAGTGACTATATTGGATGCGAACCAGCGGACATTCGCCAGAGGCACCTCGTTCATTTATTACGACCAAAAATCGCCAATTTTGGGGTTTTGAGCTAACTTGAGCCATTTTGTCCTAGCTTGTAGTCTACACAACCATTCATTTGACCAACATAGCCAAAAATGCTGTTTTAGCTTATCTTGTTTTTTATCTATTTACTCTGTCAATGTTGACATCGAGGAAATACCCATCACTATTTTAATTGAGGGGTCATTAAAATAAAGCGGGTGAGGTAATGGGAAGAAAATTAAACTAGACTTTAGTTTCTTTTCTTAACTGAAATATATATACATACGTGGGTTGTTCCTTATAGTAAGGTTGTGGATTTGTAAAATACTTAGCAATGTAGCTTTAATTAAATTGCAAGGTAGGTTCGGATTAACAAAACTAAATGGCAAGTAGATTTAAATTAACACTACTCAGTAAATTGAATGTAAGCTCGTCGCACTGCCGGATAAACGATGTTGCTCGATCACTTGGTAAAAAGTAAGTGTCTGCCTTCGCATTAACAACAAATATGTAGGAGATAAACGCAAGTACATAACGAAAATTTGTTACAAGTGATAAATGGAAAGGCTACAGCGCACAGTGGCTGACAATTTTATTTCATTGGCCAAAAGTCCAATTTTTGTTTGTCACCGATTCCAAAATTTTAATTTTATTTAATAGCAACCATTTTAAAACTAATGTAGCAAAAAAATTAGGTCAAAATTGTGGTCGTGCCATGTTGTTAAACACAACTTTTTTTTTAAATTCAGAAAAAAGTGGTTTTTTTTTATATTTAATCCGAAAGAAATTATCATTGCTCAAAAACTATCATCGATAATGACCTGCTAGCCTTTTTGCTAGGTTGTTAGTCTTGTTATCTTCAAAAAAGTAATATGTGCGACTATTGTGTTATTTATACTTGAGATGTTAAGACATATTTTCTAATTTTGATATTGCGGATCAAAAGGTATTAAGAAGGTAAAACCACTGAGGGAAAGTGCTTTCTTTAACCCGGTAAATACTCTTGTAACCGTTTGGACCCGTCTGTTTAACACTTTTTTTAATTTTAATGAAATTACTCCAAAAAAATCATGTGCTATTTCCTGCAAAAAAATTTTCATGATATAGGGAATATTGATCGTGATCGAACAGAATACAGGTAGTACATATAAAAATTTTTATTATTGTTACACAATCAGAAAAACGTATAGCTGCCCTGATTCATCCTTATCCGTTACACTACGTTCACACTAGCGTATTTTATAGTAAAATAAAGAGCTTAAAAACGCGCATACGCTAATCAGGTATATTGTGAATCCCACCTTAGAAGGGATTTTTAAATTTTTTTATTATTTTATCTGTTTATATGACCCTAATAATATTCTATGACCCTATAACTATGCAATGCGTTTTTAAATTTGTGTGAGGTATTTTATAGCATATAAATAAAATCCTTTTTATTCTACCTTTATTTGGTATGAAAAAAGTATGAAAAGGTTTAAAAGCAAGTGACAGTGATGCCAGGAGATTTTTTCAGAATTCCCTACGCCTATGAAAAAAATTCCCTTTTTTCCCTACAAGCACTTTTTTCCCCTACATTATTCCCTACAATACTTTCTTAAAGTTTTTCAAAAAATTAAATTTTTTTTTTTGAACTTTTATTTCAAGTACATATGCAAATTCAGTTTCTTTTTAAAAATAATACAAAAACGAGTGAAAATAACATAAATAGAATAACATAAAAAATTAACAAATACTTATGTATAATAAAAAATTAATGAAAAAAATTATTTATACAATTCAGTATAATTCATTTTTTTGAAATGACTAGATGTGCATTTAAAATTTACACAATTAATTACATTAGCTTGTAGATGGGATCTAATAATGCAGATAGAGTTTAATATTTCATGACTTAGTTTGTTTCTTTTTTTCGTACGTACGTCAGTTACAACAGAAAAAATCCTTTCGGCATCAGCATTAGCATGTGGCAAACTGAGTAAAATTTTTATTATTTTTGCTAAATTTGGAAATATCAAATTGTTATTAAAATTTTTTGATGAGACGATCTTGGACCAAAATGCTTCAACATCTAACTTAGACAAAATGTGCTCTTCATTGTCAGAAAATTTGTATTCTAAAGTTAACCATTCTTGTGTTAATAAATTTAAGTCAACTTTGTACTTTTCGCATAACAATTTAAATTTGTAAACACTTTTGTTATTATTTCCAATGGCCACTTCCGGATTCAAAAATTCCATTTCTTTAAAAATCGACTTATCATTTAGTGGAAGCCTTTTTTGAGTTTCTTCAAGTGCAGTTATATAGAATTGCAGGCATTCAGTTTTTATTTGATAAGCACTGGTCTGTGGAAAAGTTTTCAACAATTCCTCACATTCATTGCCGACATAAACATCATTTATTGGCAATGAAATATGAGGTGACCTTATGGCACAATCAGTCTTTAGGCATTCTTTTTTTATAAAATTTTGACCAAGTTTAAAAAAAATTTTAATTGACTCTGAGTGTAAAGCATGCACCAATATTTTTTTGGATTGAAAAAGTGCATTCAACGAGTTAAAATAATTTAACACATATTTCAAAAACAATAAGTAAGCCTTATTACACTCATTTGTCAGTTCAGCTAGTATAATATCTGCGGATTTAAATTTATCCTGCTTAGTTGCAAATTTAAAATATTCTATTAGAACTTGCCAATTGTCTAATATCCTTTCGATACATTTTTGATGGGATAGCCACCTGGTCGTTGAAGTTCTTAGTATTTTTCTTTTTTCTTCGTTCATCATTTCTTGGAACTCCTCCAACTGGGAACATCTTTTTGAGCTGCCAGAAATGTATGTTCCAATTTGTCTTATCAAATCTTCTGGAGCTCTTGGCAACATTAGGCAAGACTTGTTTGCTATAATGGCAGCAGAGTGGCATATACATTTGATTGTTATTACGTCGGGATTATCTGTCAAAAGTCTAGATGCGAATGAATTGTTTGGTCCTACCATAACGTTAGCCCCATCGCAACACAGTCCAGTGATATTTTCAAAGGGAATATTGTATGATAAAATACATTTTTTAAAAAAGCCATAAAGTGCTTCAGCAGTACAATCACCTCTCACGTGAATTAACTCTAACAACTGTACAAAAGACTTCTCTAGCTCCTCGTCATAATATCTTACAAGAAGACACATTGTTTTTTTTGAAGAAACGTCAGTGCTTTCATCTACTAGCACAGAAAATTTATATGTTTGCAGTTTTCTAATTAAATTTTCCTTTTCTTCTCTGGCTAAAACGTTAAGAATAATTTTCGAACATTTGGTCCGTCCTAATTGGCAATTTTTTATAATTGACGAATCAGGCACAATTTCTTTTAAAAGTGGTATTAAGTGATCAATTACTTGAACAGCTATATTGTGTTCAGCAAAAAAAGGCTTAATCGGATTTCCACATCATTGTTTTTTCCCGGGACTTGTTTGGCAAAAAATTAATCCATTGTTTTTGGCTTTGAAACGTTTTTTTGTGCATTTGGGTATTCGCATGTTTACTTAAATCTGATTTACCGCAGTTTAATATTTTGCCACAAGCCTTGCATTTCCATTTAAAGTCGTTATCTTTGACCGGCTCCAGCCATCCCATAAGCTCCTCGTCTCTCAACCAACTTGAGCAAAACCGTTGTTTTCTATATTTCTTTGATGAGTTTTCAGCATCATCGGAAGACGAAGCTGACATTTTTCTTTGATTTAATTATGTTATTATATTATTTACAAACTTATTTATTTAAATCGAAAAAACGTACGTATGAATAAAAAGAATTGCACAAAACAAGTAAACTGCATATAACAAAACAATGCGAATTCAACTGCAGGTGGTGTCGAAGCACCATCTGATTTTAAAATATCGAAACCATTTGCTTTAATTTGTCAGTGTTTTCTTAACATTTCCAACTGTAAACACTAACAGTGCAATGCCAAAACCCTAAGTTGTTTCTGTTGTTTTTGGATTGTTGTAGTATCCACAGCACGTGTATTTGAATTCGCCTTGCAGCAGTGTTTAAATTTCATTGTTATCAAAGATGCCACATATTAAGTTACTTCATATTGTATAAGTGTCACCAGATTAACAATTAAAAAAATGTATAAATTTTTTTAGTTTAACAATTGAAATATATATAATTTTAAGTTCTTAAAAACAAAAAAACAGCAATTGAACAAAAATCCCTAAAATTTAACAAAAATAAGAAATCTTTCCCTTTTTCCCTACATGTCATATATAAAAAAAAAATCCCTACAAAAAGGGAAAAATCCCTACATTTGGCATCACTGATATAATATATCTCAGCAATAACAACGTTTTTCATAAAAACATGGAGAGCTTCAGCTATAAAGAATTGGCCGGAGAGTATGTTAGAAATAAAAACGAGGAAGATGTAAAAAATTACATTCGAAAAAAGGAAACTTAAATTCCTTTAGCACTGAAATACAATTGGACTTAGAAAATTAATTATCTGTTTTCATCAAATATTTAAAACAGCGATACAGGACAGTTGATTACAGCAAAGGTAGATTTTATAACAGCTTTGCAAACTGGTTAGTGAATGAACTTTCGGTCCAGATCGCTTCACAAACTACAATTCAAAACACTCGTGGGAGACCACAAAAATCGCTGGGCAACTGTAGCGATAGATCCAAGAGTTGGAAGCTTAAGGATATCAATGAAGAAATCGGATATGAAAATATTCAAGATACTTTACTACATCAATTACGATCACAGAAACAATTGACAAAAGTGGATATCATTGAAAAAGTTGTTAAAGCTAGGCCATTGAGAACAAAACGGATTCTTAAAAGTATACCAACTCCGAGCGATGCAAAACTACTCACAAATGAAGAGGCATTAGAATTATTTCCTGATTTGAAATTATCAAAACAGCAATATTCAGCTCAGATTGCGTGCGATTGAAAATAGCTCAAATCTGTATCCAGCATATCATCTCATAACAGCTGCTAAAATGGACTGTTTGCCATTAAAGGACACTATTAAAATCACACCAATTTCGGCAGAGATACAACTACAATCTCTACTTGATCACACAGCCGAACGCTTGCTACAATCAATATCAGGAAATGAGTTAAATGAGCAAACACAAAGTTAATTTTTTTTTTGTAAATGGGGATGTGATGGTTCTTCCGGACAAAAACAATACAAACAAGTAGGATGTGAAAATATTTCGGACTCAGATATGTTCATGGTATCATTTGTACCATTGCGATTAAAAAAGATTTTGGAAGATTTAGAGCCTTCGACTAAATGCTAAAATGGACTGTTTGCCATTAAAGGACACTATTAAAATCACACCAATTTCGGCAGAGATACAACTACAATCTCTACTTGATCACACAGCCGAACGCTTGCTACAATCAATATCAGGAAATGAGTTAAATGAGCAAACACAAAGTTAATTTTTTTTTGTAAATGGGGATGTGATGGTTCTTCCGGACAAAAACAATACAAACAAGTAGGATGTGAAAATATTTCGGACTCAGATATGTTCATGGTATCATTTGTACCATTGCGATTAAAAAAGATTTAGAGCCTTCGACTAGTACAACGCAAACAAAGGATATTAGGAAAAATGAGACAATATCATCTACGAAATACTGCAGGCCTATCAAATTTGAAATCAAAGAAGAAACTCATGATGCCATTAACAAAGAAGTTAGTGATATCAAGGCCCAAATTGCAACACTACGTCCATTACAATTAGATTTAGATGGGCAGCAAATTGAAATTAGCTACCAATTAGTGCTAACAATGATAGATGGAAAATTAGGCCAGGCTTTGACTAAAATGAAGGCTGCATACAGCTGCATCATATGCCATGCAACATCAAGCCAATTAAACCAAGTTCCGACAAAATCATTAGATAATACTGATTCATAAGAATTTGGCTTATCACCATTACATGCAAGAATCGACTTATGGAACACATACTAAAAATCAGTTATGATTTGGATTTCGGATCTTCAGGATCAATAAGAAACAACGAAAACAAGGGTCAGGCAATACAAATGATGGCAATACCGCAAGAAGATTCTTTTCAGATCCAGAAACAGCATCTGAAATAACATCAGGATTTAGATGAAGATGTAAAAAACTACTAAAGAACAGAAATCACACAGAACAGAGTATGGAATATTTGCAATCAATCTTTCAATTAAATGAACAATAATTATAATTCATTAGATCTAAGACAGACATTGTATTAGAAAAAAAATAATAAACAGAACCTCACATTGTTACAAAAGCTTTTAAAATCTATTGCTGCTTTTATTTTTAAAAGGTTTTTTTTATCCACACATATATGTATGAAATGTTTTAATAAATAAGAAATATTCAAAAAATAAATACCTATATTTTCGTATCAAAATTTAAAAAAAAATCAGAATTCAACGTATTTATTTTGCTAATATAAACAAATTTTATTTAAATTTTATTTAAATGTAAAAAAATGCAGCAACTGTGGTGGTAATCACACTGCCAACTATAGAGGATGCCCTGTATACTCTATCGTCAAGCGCTCGGTTGGACCGAAACCTAATCCCCCTCAAATGCAGGCAACAAATCAAGTTTACATTAATGACGTTCAGGTACCGCAGCCTAGTAATAACAGAACATCCTACGCTAACGTCTTAAAATCAAATCATATGCCAATGCAAGGTGAGTTGCCAAATGATGATGAAACTCCAGTTTCTAATTTAAGTCGTCTAGAGAAAACCAAGGAAACATTAGTACAAACAGTAAATAACTTTACGAACACAATGGGTAATATGATGCAAGAAATGTTAAGAATGCAATCGATGTTATTGCAAGCTGTACTAAAAACGCCATGAACTGTTTAAAAATTTGCTTTTGGAACGCAAACGGCATCCGCCAACATAAAAATGTAATAGAATACTTCCTTAAAAATAAACAAATTGATGTTATGATGGTTTCTGAAACTGACCTCAAGAAACACGTTTAAAATCAATGGTTATATATTGATTAATTATCTCGACACCTAGTAATTTCATCATTATACTCCCCACCTAGATTTTCAATATCAGAAAGCCAATATAATAAATACTTCAAATCATTAGGACCCTGCTTCCTGGCTGCGATTATAACGCTAAATACACTTTCTGGGGGTCACGACTTATTACACCTAAGGGTCGTGTTTTGTTTAACACAACTTGTAAAATGGACCTAAATGTGGTCGCGAGCGGACAACCAACATATTGGCCTACTGATCAGCAAAAAATTCCAGATGTCATAGATTTTGGCGTGGTTAATAACATCCCCATAGACGCGATTCATGTGGAAGCGTCCCTAGAATTATCTTCCGATCACACACCTACAATTGTTACTATAATGAATCCAAATAAAATCGTATCTCCGTCTGGTTACTTATCGACATCAGCCTCACAAATAAATTGGTTAAAATATAAAAAATATCTTAGTGCCCATTGCACAGAAAATATTCCGCTTAGCACACCGGAGAACGTGGATCTCGCTATTGTTAATTTTGACAGTTATCTCATACTAGCTGTTTAACATTCTATCATAACCCTCAAAAAAACCAAAAACAAAATCATATATTCTACAGATGTCGAGCGTCTAAAAAAGGAGAGTTCGAAGAGAGTGGCAATTGCACTGATCCCCCCAACTTAAGACTTTATTAAAAGAGTGCACAAAAAGGCTGAGAAAGTTAATGCAGTCTCAGAAAACGGCTTCCCTGGAAAAATATCTTAAGGGAATTGATGCAACTCCACAATCAGACTACTCATTATGGCGTGCAGCTAGAAGCCTCAATATACCAGTTATCTCTAAGCCATAATTGAGAAACTTGAATGGAAGCTGGGCAAGAAATGATATTGAAAAAGGAAATCTGTTTGCTAATCGTCTGAAAAATGTATTTACCCATAATATATTTCACGATATAGCAGTCGAGTTACCGCCTGTAAATGTTAGAGCAGCTATTCCCTTAAGATTCGAGTTTAAAGAAATCGAAAAGGCTATTCGGGATTTAAACACCAAGAAGGCACCCGGTATTGATAAGATCAGTAATAAAATGCTTTTGGAGCTACCAAGTATAGCGAAGAAAATTATTCTTTTTATTTTCAATGCTATTTAACGCCTTCAATACTACCCTCAGGAATGGAAGGTTTCCTTAATAACCATGATACCAAAGCCAGGAAAGGATCACACAAAAGTTAAGTCATACAGGCCTATTAGCTTATTATCTTATATTTTAAAGCTATTTGAGAAACTTCTAGTGTCTAAATTAACGCCGATTTTAAATGGTAACAATTGTATTCCCAATCATCAATTCGGTTTTAGAAGAAAACACAGCACAATTGAACAAACTCCTCGAATAGTAAATGTAATAAGAAAAGCCTTTGAAGAAAAAAAATATTGCTCATCACTCTTCATCGATGTGTCTCAAGCTTTTGATAAAGTCTGGCATGAAGGTTTACTACTGAATTTGCAGCAACACTTACCAGCAAACATACACAAGCTGTTAGAAAGCTACTTAGTCGGTCGTCAATTTATTATAAAAGAAGGCGATTTTTTAAGTTCTCCTCAGCCAGTTAACGCTGGAGTCCCACAAGGCAGCATCCTGGGCCCTCTATTATACTTAATTTATACTTCGGACATGCCAACAAACAGCTACACACAAACCTCAACATTTGCGGATGACACAGCTTTCCTAAGCGTACATGAAAACTGTCAAGAAGCATCTCGTTACTTACAGCCTCACATATTTGAACTGGAAAGGTGGTTAAAACAATGGAGGATAAAGATCAATGAGCAAAAATGCGCACATATAACATTCACATTGCGTCGGGAAACATGCCCCCATATTAAAATCAATAATCAAATAATACCCCAACACTCGCATGTAAAATATCTCGGTATACATCTAGATCGGCGTTTAACGTGGAAATGGCACATAGAAGCAAAATTAACTCAAATGAAACTTAAAGCAATTCAAATTAATTGGCTTATTGGAAGAAATTCTGTTCCTAGTCTCGATTGCAAACTTCTACTTTACAACTCTATCTTAAAGCCAATTTGGTGCTACGGTATTCAGTTATGGAGCACTGCCTCTGCTTCTAATATCGAAAAAATTCAAAGGCGCCAAAATAAACTTCTTCGAATAATCACAGCCGCTCCCTGGTATGTCAAAAAATCTCAATGTGCCATTGGTAAAAACTATGATAACGAAATATGCAGTAAAATATTTAAAAAGGCTGGAACTGCACCCAAATCCATTAGCTCGAAATATTTTAAATTATGGCGGCCACACTCGCTTAAGAAGAAGAGACACTGCAGCACTCACCCAATCAGATGAGCGATAAACACCTACATATGTAAACAGAAACCGTGATGACTAAATCTTTTTTGTCTGGCACTGGCAGGACATAAAGTAAATATTAGGATAAGATTTGATTAATTATTGTTAGTTCATATTTAATATATGAAGATTTAATAAATAAATACAGATAAAAAAAAATATTAACAAATTTTACAGCAAAAAATAATAGATTCTTCTGTTGTAATAGTAAGATTTTAGATAAAATTTCTAAAGTTTTTTTAAGTGTAAACAAAATTGACAGCAAAAAATTGTTAATTTTTCAGTAGTAATAGCAAAATTTCCAGTATATTTTACTATTTTTTTTTATTGTTTTTAGTGTAAACATTAAATTTTTTGAGTGTCCCATTATTACAAAAAATTTTAATGATTATTATTTAAATCCAAATATGACTTTTAAATAATTAAAAAAAAAAATAAAAAAAAAACATATTTCACGCTAAAGTTAAAAAAATCTAATGTTCCACTTTGCCCTTAAATTCCCCAATAAATACTCAACCGATTTTAATGAAATTGAAAGGGGAGTAAAGTTTAAGAAGCTATCTGTCGACTAAAAATTTCACTGAAATATGAGAGAATATAAGAGAGCAGCGAGTGTTAAATATATAGTGGGGGAAACTCTCATAAAATTTACGATATTAGGTATGGTGATTATAAATAATTCAAATTAGAATATTCAAATGTAAATTCGTTTAGTCAATTCAGTTATTAGCTTAGTAAATACGATAAATATGATTAATAAATATAATTTTTAGTTATAAATACAACGTTTTGAGATATGATGTAATTGTGCAAATCTAATTTGTACATGCCACCGCCTCCGAGTTAGGAATTGGATGCTGTAGTATCGGTGGCACAGAGACCTTGTGCTATTGATCTTATGGCTTCGGCTAAGATTTTGGTGTCCGGGGTGTTTATCGCTGGTGGTTGAATGCGTTGTTGGTTTGCAGGCTGCGATGCAGCCGGCGTTCGGTGCATTTCTGTGGGTCTAGTTGCAGCTTGTGGGGTCTGACGTGGCCTACTGGTGGTTTGAATGCCGCTGGTACATAAAGAGCGACGTCTGTTGGGCACTTAACTTTGAATCTGGGAGATTCGATTCGCGACGTAGGTTTCCCATGCATATGGATGTTTTAAGAGCCATCCTAGCGTTATGGACGAATCTGTCCATAAATATTTTTCTGTTGGTTCAAACTTTAACGATGTAATTACGTACTTAACGAGTGAGTGCTAACCGTGGGAGTGAAATTGTCTGTATAGGAGGAACTTTGTTTTTAGGCACTTTTAAATTCGAGAAAGTATTGTGTTTACTATTCTCACAATGCATGTATACCGCCTTGATAACGTCTGAGAGTCAGAGGGCAAATACTGTAACCATCTTGAGATGGAAATTAGTTCGACTTGTGAAAGATCCAGAACTAGACTGTTCCAGTTTTGAAGTGACTCATAGGAAACTTCGTCATCCCATCTAGACCCTCCAGCCATAATTGTTGGATTACGATTTTTGCTCTTACTGCTATAAGCGTGATCCGTCCAGCTAGATCGAACAGTTTTGCTACTGATGATAGAATCTGACGCTTGGTATATTTTGTTTAATGTTCAAATGGGAAAAAATTGTATGTAAATGAATCTGTCAGGGCATTCCATTTAATACCCAGGGCTTTGGTGGAGCCGAAATGAAAACGAAGGAAATCTGAATCATACAGACTCTCTTTGGGTAAATGGGTTAGAAGTTTTTGATTATTTGCGGTATTCTTCTTAAGAGAAAATCCGCTGATTTTAGGATTTTAATCTCCTTATTTTGAGCGTATAGGGTTTATTCTACGGTATAACCTCCTGTTAAAATGTCACCGACATAGGTCTTTAAGAGCAGTATAGATGCTGCTTTAGGGAGTGTCGGTTCGGAATCATAGGCGAGTTGGATTATGGTCCGAATTTCGCCACTGAGTATAATGAATATCAAATCGTTTTGTAGGGTTTGGCCTGAGTATAGAATGTCATATAGAGAGCATTGTGATTAAGACTTTCTAGACGTATTGAAAACGACTCTGAGTTTTGTCGTTTTGTGTTCTGGCCGAACAACTGCGAGGTGTAGTAGATGATATGAACCATAGTTACATTTGCAAATAATTTTATTTGATGGACTTTATTCCATGTGATCAAGAGTTAAGTATTCTTTTATAACTTCCTTATATTGGGATTGTAGGCCGGGATCTTTGGCCAATGTTTCTTCCATGGTAGAGTACTGGGCTATGAATCGCGATGATCCTAGAAAGACTGTTTCGGGAAATTCTTTCTTGAAGGGTAGCCTTACTATATATATACCATTTTCATCGCGTATTTGGTTTGGGTAAAGTCATCTTCTGCTGAAGTTGTGCGCGATATAGGGACTTCTTCTTGCTCCCAAAACCTTTTTAAGATCATATTGAGTTCCGAAGCGTCCGAGGGAACATTTGTCGTTGTAATGATTTGCACTGTTTGGGCTTCAATTGGACCACTGTGTAACCATACGAAAATGGTATTATACGCTGATGTTTGACCACAGATGTTTTTCTTTATGCCATCAATATTTACCGAGTGCTCGTAATCGTTCCCCAGAAGTAGATTTATTTGAAATGCGTTATTAAAGGTAGGGTCTGCTAAATCTAAGTCTGCGATTAGTAGAATGGGGTTTGATGAAAGTATACGCTGGAAGTCTTTTTGAGACTTTTGGTGGGACTATCGCTTTAATGGAAATTCTCAGGTGGTGTCTTTTGGCATATAAAACAAATTCGCATTCTTTATTTGCTGACTGCCTTTGGCCACCAATGCCAATGACGTCAAAGTATGATTTTTTTGTATGGAAGTTGAAGCCTCGTCCTCACTGTTTTAGTTAAAAATGTACGCTGAGAGCGATGATAAATGTATGCCCAGTAAACAGCTCACCTATGTGGTATATTTCAATCAATGCAAAACATTTTCGTTACTGCTAGAGCAATGTGCTTAAACTTTCCTTGAGGTTTGAGGAAGTTATTCTGCGGTTTCATGTTTAACTGTTTGAGTGGTATTTGTGGACAAATTTTGAGAAACGTTGTTTTGAGCATTGGCTGTTTCGTTTTACAGAGCACTTTCTGGCATTGGAGCTGGGTTATGAATTTTTTGCTTCATATCCAATAACGTGTGGTGGGGGTTTTTACAGTGAAAGCAAGTATGTTTACTACCGCTCTGTGCTCTAAGATGTGGCTAAACGGTTATTGCAAAACTTGTTTTTAAATACAAGATCAAGTCTTTGTTGTATTGTGAATGACTAAATTTTTCGGCATGTTCTTAACGAATGGCATTCATTATATAATTTGCAGGACGAGCTTAAACTCTCCAGAGACGCATACGCTTGTATTTTATTAGTTTGTGGTGCTTTTGTAATTGCGAAGCAATCTTTTTTGCTTGTTATGCTCGTCAGGCGTTCTACAACTTCATACCGATCAACACAAAGGGTCCTAAGGGTCGCTAAGGAGTCATTTACGGATGATTAAATTCTTCTGATGGAATCACTATCTTCCTTTGTAGCTGATGGTATGTCAAATAGAATTTAGACTTAGTTGTCAACCAAAACACGCTTGTTTTCGTATCGATTTTCTAATGACCTCCATGCGAGTGCAAAATTGTCATGAGAAAGAGGATATCTTTAAATTATAGCACCCGCTTCACCTCTTGTCTTATTTCGGAGGTGGTATGATTTCGTGACTGGCGGAAGCTTAGGGTGATTTATGTATACCGCTGTGAACATGATGCGAAAAGATGGCCATTGCTCATAACTGCCTTTAAAATTATCTATGTCACAGGGCGGGAAATTAAGAAAAGTTTTAGAGGCATCTGACACAAAGGTATGAGCGGTGGATTGCCTGCCCATAGAGAATCGAGGGGAAGCTTCATAGGCTTGAGCTATAATGGCTTAGAAGATTCTACCGTGTGCAATCTTTCATTTTCACCTCAAGAATTGCCCCACTATGTTGAATTTTTGACAAAACTTAACCAAATGCTTGCAATAGAATGCAAAACTTTCCTTAATGGAAGCTGTAGGCGTGGAAGAGGTAGAAGTAATTTTTTGTTTTTAGGGGGTTTTAATGAACCGTAAGGGAAATAATTTTAATTTTGCAATTGAAAGAATTGGAAAAAAAGAATGGAAAGCAATGTATGTTCTAATTGCAAAAATGAATAAGAGCAATTTAATCGCATCTAAGAATTTTTCCCGCTATATTAAATATTTTTTTATGAAATTTTTATTTTGCGAAAGGTCTTAAAATTTTTAATGAACTGTCCCCAAGAATTCAAGAATAAAACAACCAAATCTCCTTAAAAAAATGTTTTATATAAACTTTTAAAATTTAACTTCAATAATTTTTAATAACTGTAAAATTGTAAACGTAGAAATAGTAAAATAAATTTTAAATAAGTTAATCATCAAAAAGTAAATAAAAGTTGTTTTTTACAAGTAAAACGATTTAAATGGGTCACGAATTTTTAATTAATAATTTGGAATTAAAAGTTTGTTTGTTAACACCAGTACCGATAAAATTTTTATAACGACTTAGTTGATTCCGAGGAGTTATAAACACAATTTCCGAGATTTAAGAAAAGTGCTCAACGGTAACTCTGTTTGTACATTTTAAAGAAATAAAGTTTTTTACTTTTAACACCAGTACCGATACAAATTTTTATAACGACTTAGTTGATTCCGAGGAGTTATTAACTCAATTTCCGAGATTTAAGAAAAGCGCTCAACGGTAACTCTGTTTCTATATTTTAAATTAATATATTTTTTTCCTTTTCTTCTGTTATGCATATATATATGTATATGCGAAATTGGGATCCTTTTCCAATTACACCTTCTGAAATGAATAACAAAATATATGCATACATTTATTTAACTTTTAATAATTTGTACAATTGTAAGATAGTTTTTGTAGAAAAAGCACAAGAAATTTCAAATAAATCAATCCACAAATAAATAAAATACCTTCCTCAATTATGAGATAGATGGACTTACAAATTTTAAATTCATATTAAATTAGAATTTGGTTTATTAAAACCAATACTGAGACAAATTTTTAATACGAATTAATTGCTTCGGTAGAATTACTAACGCACTTTTTCGGGATTACAGTAAAATACACGGCGGTAACGCTGTTTGGGTATTTTACGAGAATATTTTTTTTATTATATACACAGGGTTGGTAAATGGGTTTTTCCAATCAATCACAACTTCACAAATAAATTATATAATAAATAGGTAAACTTCGATTTTGTTAATGAAATTTTAATCTTGATTAGAATGCAGTTATTTATATTTAAATTGTATAACCGCTTTTAATTTTTTAAGAGGTCAATTAACTTCACTTTACTAAATGTCAAAATAAGTTGCTTCTTTCGTATAAAATTTTGTATAAAAATATGATACAGCTGTCTTAATATGATGAACTTGCTAATATTTTCTATTATTATAACCTTTTCGGAAAAAAAATTTTCATTCTACTAAAGTTTCCATCCCTGGTTGTAAATAATTCTTTTTTGTTTGTGGTGGTTCACACTGTTCAAGTTTTATAGCATGTTCGCACGGTGTTTTGGATTACTTCGCTCTCTGTGTTTATTAATTATTTGTATTACCATGTTCGCACGGCACTTTCGTAATCGGTTTTGACAGTTCTTCTTCTTTTTATTTTTGCTTATTGCTAAATTTAAATGTTTGTTTGATGTTACATGTGTTAAGAATGGAAAGAAAAAGTAAGTTAAAGTTATTATTTTAAAGAAATATATAAAATAATTAAATAGAAAAACTGTAAGCAAATGGAGTCAATGCAGCGAGCGCGAATTGTAGGAGATATGGCGAGAAAAAATGGGCCTGAAAAAATAGCACTTCCAAAGCTGCAAATATGTTTCCTGTACATTCAATAGGTTGTCTATAACCATACTCGTATCCTCTGCCAATTTTGCGAATACCCTTCTTCTTATCAATATTTTTTTGATTTCATTCCTTTTTTGATTCTATTAAAATTTTATAATTTAAATTTACATCCTTTACTTTTTTGCTTGTTTACATTTCTTTGTTCATCTTATTAATTGTTTTTTTTTTTAGGTCTTTAACAGCTGGTGATGGTAAAAAACCGATAAAAATTAGAGCTCACATTGATTTTGAAGTAATCCACAGGGTAATAGAAATAGGATAACGTACAAATGAGATAATCCGCTATCAAAATGTTGTATGACGATTTATTTAATTTGGATCATAATTGGGCTGTGAATTACGAATGAGAGAGCGAATTTCGAAAATAGGCTGCCATGCGAACATGCTATTAGCCATCAAGTCTTGAGCATTTAGGAGAGAAGGGAAAAGAGAAGCAATTTCTTTTCCTCTGTTTGGCAAAATTGGTGATAGTTTTTCTTGCATTTATGTATGTATGCATATATGGGATTTTCCACATGCTTAACATAATTATTTCTTTATTTTTATTTTTAGTTTAATTTAATTTTTTTCGTTTCTGGGTTGGTTAATAGAGAGAATCTTTTACTATCAAAATTGTTTGTGGGAATACAATCATTTATTAAAAGATTTTGTTTGTTGTGCTTATTTCCCTTTTTTAATAATTGATAAAAAATACTGAAATTTATTGTTGGAGGATAAGCTGTTCCTATGCGCATTTCACTGGTTGCTTAGGCCAGATCATCAGGAATCAATAATAGTATTCCCACAAACAACTTTGATAATAAATTTTAGCAAGTGCACGTGCATATAAACTGAACTGCCAAATTGTTTTTATTTTGATTTCTTGCGAAAACAATAAAAGCACTTTGTTTTTGTTTTTAATATGTTTTTTCTTTACCCCACTTACAACTACAATTAATGTTGGGAGAATTCCAAATAATTGTAGCGGGAAATGTAAGAAAAGATAAAACTCATCACTGATTTATTGTTTGGTATTTTGTTTAAGCTTTGATATCGTTGCAAACAAGACTTTCTGAGTGTTTGTAGGTAATTCTCATTCCCTCTGTAGTTTCGTTTGCTGATAGCTTTGGCTTTTCTAAAATTATTTAGGAGAACGTTTCCTGATGATCTGGCCTAAGCAACCAGTGAAATGCGCATAGGAACAGCTTATCCTCCAACAATACATTTCAGTATTTTTTATCAATTATTAAAAAAGGGAATTAAGCACAACAAACAAAATCTTTTAATAAATAATAGTATTCCCACAAACAACTTTGATAATAAATTTTAGCAAGTGCACGTGCATAAAAACTGAACTGGCAAATTGTTTTTATTTTGATTTCTTGCGAAAACAATAAAAGCACTTTGTTTTTGTTTTTAATATGTTTTTTCTTTACCCCACTTACAACTACAATTAATGTTGGGAGAATTCCAAATAATTGTAGCGGGAAATGTAAGAAAAGATAAAACTCATCACTGATTTATTGTTTGGTATTTTGTTTAAGCTTTGATATCGTTGCAAATAAGACTTTCTGAGTGTTTGTAGGTAATTCTCATTCCCTCTGTAGTTTCGTTTGCTGATAGCTTTGGCTTTTCTAAAATTATTTAGGAGAACGTTTCCTGATGATCTGGCCTAAGCAACCAGTGAAATGCGCATAGGAACAGCTTATCCTCCAACAATAAATTTCAGTATTTTTTATCAATTATTAAAAAAGGGAATTAAGCACAACAAACAAAATCTTTTAATAAATAATAGTATTCCCACAAACAACTTTGATAATAAATTTTAGCAAGTGCACGTGCATAAAAACTGAACTGGCAAATTGTTTTTATTTTGATTTCTTGCGAAAACAATAAAAGCACTTTGTTTTTGTTTTTAATATGTTTTTTCTTAACCCCACTTACAACTACAATTAATGTTGGGAGAATTCCAAATAATTGTAGCGGGAAATGTAAGAAAAGATAAAACTCATCACTGATTTATTGTTTGGTATTTTGTTTAAGCTTTGATATCGTTGCAAACAAGACTTTCTGAGTGTTTGTAGGTAATTCTCATTCCCTCTGTAGTTTCGTTTGCTGATAGCTTTGGCTTTTCTAAAATTATTTAGGAGAACGTTTCCTGATGATCTGGCCTTAGCAACCAGTGAAATGCGCATAGGAACAGCTTATCCTCCAACAATAAATTTCAGTATTTTTTATCAATTATTAAAAAAGGGAATTAAGCACAACAAACAAAATCTTTTAATAAATAATAGTATTCCCACAAACAACTTTGATAATAAATTTTAGCAAGTGCACGTGCATAAAAACTGAACTGGCAAATTGTTTTTATTTTGATTTCTTGCGAAAACAATAAAAGCACTTTGTTTTTGTTTTTAATATGTTTTTTCTTTACCCCACTTACAACTACAATTAATGTTGGGAGAATTCCAAATAATTGTAGCGGGAAATGTAAGAAAAGATAAAACTCATCACTGATTTATTGTTTGGTATTTTGTTTAAGCTTTGATATCGTTGCAAACAAGACTTTCTGAGTGTTTGTAGGTAATTCTCATTCCCTCTGTAGTTTCGTTTGCTGATAGCTTTGGCTTTTCTAAAATTATTTAGGAGAACGTTTCCTGATGATCTGGCCTAAGCAACCAGTGAAATGCGCATAGGAACAGCTTATCCTCCAACAATAAATTTCAGTATTTTTTATCAATTATTAAAAAAAGGGAATTAAGCACAACAAACAAAATCTTTTAAGAATCTTTTACTTTAAAAATGAATTTATTATTTCTAAGCAACGTTGCCGTTGGAAATTTTCGAAAAGGGTCCCAAAAGGGGTATTTCCAAATAAAAGATTGTTTTTATGAGTTAGTTAATAAATAAAAATTTATTTAAAAATAGTTAATATATACATATATGAGTTATGTTATTCTGAAAATTTCCCTTTTAATTTTGTACTTTACTATCGAAAAATTAATTTAAAATTTAATCGTAAAAAGAACATTTGACAAAACCCTTTACGCGTACTAGCTTCTTTTTAGGAATGGGAATTCTATATTTAGTTATTTAATCTTTTTTTGAAGTTCTTTCAGCTCCGTTTTGTACAAATTGAGATACGAAAGCCTTTTACGAGGTATATTTTTATACAATGCAAATTCCGAATATACTTGCTTAGCTGAAGCTACTACAGGGTGGCGCAGAATGAGCTATATGTTTTAAGTGGTTTATAACTTTTTTATGTATGCGATTATTATTTTTTTTTAAATACAGTATATTATTGGGGAATTTTTTGCAATTAGCTTTGAAAAATGATATCCCGTAAGTGATGTCCATATTCTGCTTCGCACATACGTGCTCTTTTTAGCTATTTTCCATAACTTTTCGCCAAATTTCGGGTGTAATGGCCATGATTTCATTTCGAATGTTGGTTTTTAGTTGGAGTATGGTTCTTGGTTTGTTAAAGTACACTCTTTCAAATATCCCCAAAGAAAACTGTCAGGAGCTGTTAAATCTGGTGAACGTGGAGGTCAGTTAAAATCGCTTGTGCCTAATATGTCCCTTAACAATACCATTGAGGCACCTGCAGTATGTGCTGTGGCCCCATTTTCAATTCTTGCGCACATTGAAATTTATATGCGAACAAGTCTAATGTACTCAAAATTCTCTGCAGCGACCGCCTTGATAGTCCAAGTTGTGTGGAACGCCTCCTTGTTGATGTTGATGGACTATGCTGCACGCTCTCCCGTACACGTTCAATATTTTGACCAGTGTGCACGGTGGGTGTTCTTCCGGTTCTTACAGACCCATGTTGACGAAAATTTCCAATTAAATGGTTTATAGCGGACGCTGCGGGTGCAATGCGCACATTAAGACCACCCTGTACTTTGGGATAAAGAAAAAAAAATTGCAACTATAAACTGAAATGCAAGTGGCACGAAATAGTTAAAAATTAAACAAAGGGGGTTTAAAAATACAAAGTTCAAATGGGTCAAATTGATACTTTAGTATCACAATGGTAACGCTGTTCCCAAGCTATGTTTACTTCGTAAACCAAAAAGTTTTAAATTAAGAGTTCAAGAGTTAAGGATTAAGAGTCTTGATACGCTTAATTTTTAGGTTTTGAAGAACGCTTTCATGAAACAAAGAAAACAAGATAGTGCATTTAAGTTTAAAAAACATTATTTTTCTGCGCATTGTAGTGTGACCTTGATTATTATTCTTGGTACAAACAACGAATAATAATTTGTGTTTATTGCTCACCACTTGAGTAACCAACCCAAGTGCTTGGTAACAAAAATAACAAGATCGTATTGCAATTTTGTCAGTTTGTTTGTGATTGTTTTGTTTTATGATAACAATAAACAAACTGAGGAACACACACATTGGCACATGTGTTGAATTTTGTGGGTTAGAATTGCACTTATGTCGACCAGATGTGTAGAACTACATTGTGGAAGGTCGGGGTTTTTGTTATTGTGTATTGGGTCAAGATTATTATTAGAATTCTAGATTAAGAATGTAAAATGTGAAAAAAATATTTAAGAGAAAACATTTTAGTATTAATTTAAGAAGCAATAAGCACTAGAACTAGAAATAGTTCCGAATGCTTATAAGTAAAGAAAAATAAATAACTAATAAAAAAATAATTATGAATAAATGTAAAAAAAGAAAAATATAAACTTTTATTTAATTTTTTTGGGTGACTAAAACAAAACCCATTACATGGCGATCCTGCCCATTTCATAAGGACCACGAAGGAAGAAAAATAGGAGAGGTACTCAATCCATGCCTGGGATTGAAAGGACTGTTCGGCCGAGGAACGAGTCACGTCAAAGGACAAACAAAAATTTATTTTATTTATTAGGGACAGAGTGCTTCTAATTCAGCACCTGCAAATCGGAGGCGAGTTCGCCCATGATTCAAGTTTAATAGTAGTAGTTTCCATTTTTTCTAAATGCCCGATGAGAAAGCTGTAAGAGTAGGTCCAAGGAAGTTGACCTTAGAGGAGTATAAGAAAAGAAATAAAGCGGCACCGGTTGAGTGGACACCAAAGATCCCAAGTGTTAAGCCCCCAAAGCGAAGAGGAGGTTACTTGGTAAAGCTAAGAAGAGAATTAGCCAACACAAGAAAATTAGTGAACGCAACACCACCACCACCATGGCAGCACGCGAATGAGTTTTGGCAGCGCATAGAAGAGTTGGAGAAAATTATTAAATTATATTTAGAAAAAAAAATACAAAAATAAGTAGACACTAGTAATATGAAATATATATTTGTACCATTCTTTATGATTTTATGGATGATTCTTGTAATAACATTCATACCTAGAATAGAAGAGACAGCAAAAGCAAGAATTATAGAAGCAACGGATGAATTCTTAAGTAGCATAAATATAAAAAATTTATTACATATCTAGAATAATGATAAAAGATTTGATAAATAATATTATAAAATTAATTGTACTGCTAGTATTTTCACTCATTATCGGATTTTCGGTTAGGGCATATATGTTAATGCAGGAGCGTATAAAATCACTTAAGAATATATTCACATTTTTCTAATAAAGTCAACCGTTATTCGTGTATGGATTCTGTTTTCAATTCGTTAAGATCTATTATCTCTAATGCGAAAAAGTCACTGAACCGACCTTATTCAGAAAATACCATAGCAGAAAAAAAATTGGAATTGGTAGAATTGACAGAAAGATTTAATGAGTTAACTTCAGAGGATAAAGTCTCTGAAATATCAGAATTTGACAGGTTAAATTTAGAGGCAGCAAAAGTATTAAATTCACACATAGCCAAAAATCAAAGTAATTCAAGGAGAAACTTATCCGTGACAATGTCAAATATGGAAATCGGGGAGTTAACGGCAATCGTCAAACTAATCCCACTTTTTTCGGGAAAAAAGGACGAATTGCACAGTTTCGTAACAAATTTAGATATAGTCTCTAAAACGATCCCAACTACAAAACAGACCTCTTTTTTCCAATTTGTTTTTAGTTCCAGATTAGACCTGAAGGTCCAGAATAGGATCAAACAGAGTACCATTCCTACAACAGTAGAGGAATTGATACGGGTTTTGAAGAACTCCTATAAATCTACAAGAAATTCTAATAGTATCCTGAATGAGCTAACAGGTATATCTCAAAAGGGTGACAACCTAATGGGATTTGCTAGTAAGATAGAGAATTTGATAACAGAATTGAATGAGTTACAAATAGTGGAAGAAGGAGAAGAAAGAAGGTCGTCAATAATTAGAGCAAACGGCAAGATAGCCTACAATTCTTTCTTGAATGGTCTATCAGATCCTCAAATTGTTGCCACCATAGACGCTAGTCGTGTTTCTACATTAGAAATCGCAGAAAAGGCCTCGTCCAGAACTAGACAAAGGCAAATACTGTACCAAAATTTGGCGCCAAGGCAAAGAAATGTTTCTACCCAATGCGGGAAGTGCGGCAGAATACATGGCGATAGGTGTTTGGCCAGTGGAAAAACTTGTAATAAGTGTGGGAAACTAAATCATTTTGCAAGCAAATGTCTGACGAGAATTGGTTCAGCGAACTCAAGCATTAGTGGTTCCAGGAATAGCAGTAGCAACAGCAATTCAAACAGTAGAAATTCAAGTAATAGCTACAACCGCAGAAACAACCAAAATTGGAATAACAGAAACCGAAATATTAACCACGTCAATGGTCAGGGAAACTTACGAACCCCGGAGACCATTCAGCAGGGATCTCCGGAGGATCTCGACTAAACAACGAAAAGAAAACTTGTAGTATTTCATCGAATCTCAAAAATTATGTCAAACTAAATATTTTTAATACAGACTATCCTTTAACGTTCTTAATAGATACAGGAGCTGACGTATCTCTCTGTAAGGAAAGTTTAGTCTATCACTATAATGAGGATCCAGATGATTACTGCAACCTGACGGGAATCTCAGAAGAAATAATAAAATCGATAGGTTCCACAGAAGTAAAAATAAAATTTGATAATTATGAGATTAAACACAAAATACAATTAGTAAAAAACGATTTCCCAATAAAAACAGACGGAATTCTTGGTAGAGATTTTTTCTCTAAATTTAAGTGCAACATAGATTATGATAGATACATATTGTCATTCAAGATCGAGAACGATCTTGTAACCCTTCCGATACATGACAATACATTTGGAATAAACCATGTAAGAATACCAAGTAGAAGTGAGATTATTGTTCCATTCAATATCGAATTAGAAGATGTCGTAGTTTTAAATCGTGAGGTCACTAAAGGTTTGTATCTGGCGAATGCCATAGTACCTAAAAATGGCAATCAACACATAAAGATGTTAAATGTTACAAATAGACCCATGACTGTAAGGAATCTAGAAATAAAAACTGTTCCATTAAGCAACTACGAAATCTGCACTTTTAACACTGGCCAAAATAGTGGCAAGGATACAAAAGAAAGATTCCATAAATTGTTACAGAATCTTAAATTAGATGACTTAAAAGGTGATGACAAAGAAGAAATTATAGGTATCTTGGATAGATATCAGTCGGTATTCCATTTGGATGGGGAAGAATTGACAACTAACAATTTCTATAAGCAGAAAATAAGTCTGCATGACAGTAGTCCAGTTTATATAAAGAATTACCGTTTACCACAAACACATACGGAAGAAATAAATTCACAAGTGCAGAACTTGTTGGAAACTAATATAATAGAGCCTTCAGTAAGTCCGTACAATGCACCCCTTTTATTAGTTCCAAAAAAGGGACAAACTGAGCTAAGAAAGTGGAGGTTAGTGGTTGATTTTAGGAAATTAAATGATAAGATCGTAAACGATAAATTTCCGTTAACACGATTGGATGATATCTTGGATAAATTAGGTAGAGCTAAGTATTTTTCTACATTGGATATGACAAGTTCATTTCACCAAATAGAGCTTGATCACCAATCTAGACCATGTACAGCGTTTTCAACACCTAATGGTCATTACCAGTATACGAGATTGCCTTTCGGGTTAAAAATTTCGTCCAACAGCTTTCAACGAATGTTAACTATTGCTTTATCAGGGTTAGAATCTGAAGCTTTTCTATACGTAGACGATATAATAGTCTTCGGATGTAGCCTTAAACATCATAATGCCAACTTAGTAAAAGTATTGGATCGGCTGAGAAAGTATAATCTGAAACTGAACGCCAATAAATGTTGTTTTCTGAAGCCGGAGGTGATATATCTTGGTCATTTAATAACTCCAGAGGGAATAAAACCAGATCCTGAAAAATTTGCGGCAATAACCAATTATCCAATACCAACAAATGCAGATGACGTAAGAAGATTTGTAGCTTTCTGCAATTACTATAGGAGGTTTATAAAGAACTTTGCCGACATAGCAAGCTGTTTAAATCAGTTACTGAAGAAAGGTGTAAAGTTTGAATGGACTGAACACTGTCAAACCGCATTCGAAACTTTGAAGCAAAAGTTAATTGGTCCACCGATTCTACAATATCCCGATTTTAATAAACCTTTTATACTAACAACTGTTGCATCAGATTTTGCACTGGGAGCCGTGTTATCACAAGGTGAAATTGGAGAGGATAAACCAATATCATATGCTAGTCGTTCTTTAAATAAACACGAAAGGAAGAAATCGGTTATTGAAAAAGAGTTACTTGGCATTCACTGGGGTATACAGTTTTTCCGACCGTATCTATATGGTAGAAAATTTGTGGTCGTGACGGATCATCGTCCGTTGGTTGCATTATTTACACATAAAAATCCGAGCTCTAAATTAACAAGAATCCGTTTAGAACTATCTGATTATGATTTTCATATAGTATATAAAGAGGGAAGTAGTAACACAAATGCTGACGCTCTTTCAAGAATAGAATTAGATTCAGAGATGTTAAAGGAGATGATACCTAAGAGTCTTGATAGCACAATCAAAAAATCGCTGGTGATAACGAGAGGTATGAAGAATAAAATGATACAAAATGAAGCTGAAAAGGAGGATAGAAACAGAAAAACTGAGAAAAATGGTAATACAGATCCTATTGAGCCTGATCAACTCAAGATGTGGGAATGTACATCCATGAATGATATAAGAAGTGCACAAAAACTAAAGTTTATAGTAGAAAAGTCGACAGAAAATTTAGAAATTGAAAACAATCATGCTTTTACGGCCGTCAGATGTAGTGATAATCCCGATTATTTAGGTAATATGTTGGAGAAGCTACCTTCTGTTTTAAGCAGATTGGGGTATGGCGTTTTCGCACTAGAGAAAGGTGACGAAATATTTAAGAAAATAAGCCACGAGAAAATGAAAGAAATACTGAATAAAAGCAAAGAGAGAATAAAAATTCTGCTCTATACTAATCCTCAAAGAGTAATTAACGAAAAGGACAAGGCTGAATTAATAAGATTGTATCATAATACACCATGCGGAGGACATTCTGGAGTCAGAAGAATGTTGCTCAAGTTGAAGCAGACATACATATGGAAAGACATGTGTAAGATGGTAAAGAAGTATGTCTCCGAGTGTGATCTGTGCCAGAGAAACAAGCAGATAAGACACACAAAAGAACCGTTATGTATGACGGATACACCAACACAAAGCTTTAGTACTGTGGTTATCGATACGGTTGGTCCACTTCGACCATCGGAAAATAATCGATACATACTAACGATGCAGTGTGAATTAACGAAATACATTATAGCAGCACCTATGGAAACAAAAGAGGGTAAATGTGTAGCAAAGACTCTGATAGAAAGTTTAATACTGAAGTATGGACTATTTAAAAAGCTAAAATCCGATCGAGGTACTGAGTTTACTAATGAATTAATGAGAGAAGTGTGTAAACTTTTACAAATCGAACAAGTATTTTCTACTCCTTACCATCATGAAACTCTAGGAACAGTTGAACGTAACCATAGGGTTTTAAACGAGTATTTCTTGTCGTTTGTCAACAATGACAACTGGTCTGTATGGATTCCATATTATTCTTTCGCTTATAACATAACCCCACACGTTGATACAAACTATTCACAATTTGAATTAATTTTTGGGACACTACCTTGTTTGCCGGGTGAACAAGTTATGTCTTGCGATAGGGTTTACAATGTAGATAACTATGCGAATGAGTTAAAAGTTAGGCTGAAATATTCATTAGAGAATGCTAGGGGACTGTTAGTTAAGGTAAAAGAGAAAAGAGGTTTGGATTCAATGAACAAATCGCATAGTATAGAGTTAGCGGTAGGGGATTTGGTTCTGATAAAAAGAGGAAATAGAAGAAAAAACGAATCACCATACCAGGGTCCATATAAAATAACGAATATAGAAAATTTGAATGTAACAGTAGAATGTAATGATAAGAAAAGAATTGTACATAAGAACTTACTTAAAAAATATGTATATAAGACAAAAGTGTAAAACCATTTAGTATGTAAGCATGTCAATATAATGAAGTATTTTAAGAAAAACCATACGGAGAATAAGCATATTAATAAGCAATAAAATGTTAACATAATTTTGGTAAGAGTAATCCTACAATTTTCATCGTAAAAATTGTATGATTTCTCTCAAGGGCCAGGGCAAAACCCATTACAGCATGTACGTCATAGTAGTAAATGAGCACAAACATGATCACACAACACATGTATGTGGCATGCTGAATGTTTGTTTAAATTTAATGCCCTTATTACAGTGGCGTTAAAATTACGTCAAAATGAGAGTAAAAAGTTAACGGACCTGCGCAATGCGCTATCTTGTTTTCTTTGTTTCATGAACGCTTTACGAGAATGATTTTTTTCTTTCTTTTTTGTGTAATAAAGATAAACTAAATTATTCTTCGTATGTCACAATTTACACCTTGCAAGCAACGTTACCGTTGGATATTTTCAAAAAGTACCAAGAAAGGGTATTTTTATAAAAATAGTGGCACCAAAAGGGAGATTTAAGAAAAAAAGGCGGCACATGTTTTAAAATAGGAGAAGTACACAAAATAATGTTTTTCCCTGTGCTTTGTTTAATTTATTTAAAATTCCCAACACATTTTTAAATGGTAAAAAAATCCCAGAAAATATTATATCAGATGTAAGCAAAATTTTTTTTATGTGATTTTAATTGACCTTAGCTTGCTGAATCCAAATCTGTTCAATGATGGGTTCTATCAGGTCTAGTTTTTTAAAATCCTTTGAGTCATCCAAATAAATTTTTTTTTTTATTTGGAATTGTTTCGGCAATACATTTTTTGCAAAATTAGTACTAGTTTTGTTTTCAAAAATTCATACAAAAGTTATAAGAACATTTTCATCATTAATCTAAAAGCTACTAGTATGAACAAAATATGGTACTTCTCATAAAAATCTTACGAAAAATGTTAATATTATGTATTATTCATTATTGGCATGATGCTAATATGTATATTTCATCATTACTTGGGAGCGATATTTCCGATTTGGATGCTATTATTAGCGAATGGTTTGGAATTAAATTGCCTTTTAGGAATCTTACCAATAGGTTTTTATATTTTCAACAGTTTCGGAGATTTAAAAAAAAGCGGATACATTTAAAAAACAAAAAAATAAGTTTTTAAAAATTTACAAAAAAAATATAAGAGCAAAAATTGTACATTTTTATAAATTATCGGAGAGCTAGGTATATAACGAATAAAGTAAGCCATAAACCATGGAAATGTTTATTTAAAGGTCGCTTTAGCCGACCGTAAATGTAATAAAATGCAATGTAACGTACCGCAAAGTACTGTAAGCTCGTTTGTGCACTTATAGAACATGTAAGAATGTGTCACATGTTTTTCAAAAACATAAACACAGAAGGATTAGTGTACAACAAACAACACACGCAGTGATGGGAATTTAAAATTCTCAAATAGTGACCGCTTTGCAGAAAAAGTACCACGTGATTTAAATGGTATTAAAATTGTTTTTCGTGTATGTATAAATACATAAATAATTTAATATTTGCTATTTATATTATAGATTTACGATTAAAAATATAAACACAGAAGGATTAGTGTACAACAACAACACACGCAGTGATGGGAATTTAAAATGTTCAAGTAGTGACCGCTTTGCAGAAAAAGTACCACGTGATTTAAATGGTATTAAAATTGTATTTCGTGTATGTATAAATACATAAATAATTTAATATTTGTTATTTCTATTATAGATTTACGATAAAAAATATATACATACACGTTTACTTATTATATTTCGAAAATGTGCATACATAAAAATATTTTGATACCATTATAAACCACAATTTTTATTGTTTGTGTATATGTATGCATTTTTTATTTTATACATCTTAACATATAGCACTGCTTCTTCTAAAGGGAGTCAATTCAGAATGTATAAATTTTCACTTTATGCAAGAAATCGATTTACTGTGGTCATATCTACCCACTGTTAAAATCTTACATAATTTTCTGTAGGATTTTGTCAAAAAAAAAAAAATCAATTGTGTCCCCCTTTGTGATATAAGAGCAGATAAAAAGAAAACAGTTTTTTGTCTTTACTTAAAATGTATACATTTTGAGTTGACCCCTTTACAAGTCAGCAGATATTATTACTGGAAAAAGTACCAAAGAAAAATAATCAAATAATACCCCAACACTCGCATGTAAAATACCTCGGTATACATCGGCGTTTAACGTGGAAATGGCAATATAGAAGCTAAATTAACTCAAATGAAACTAAAAGCAATTCAAATTAATTGGCTTATTGGAAGAAATTCTGTTCTTAGTCTCGATTGCAAACTTCTACTTTACAACTCTATCTTAAAGCCAATTTGGTGCTACGGTATTCAGTTATGGGGCACTGCCTCGGCTTCTAACATCGAAAAAATTCAAAGGCGCCAAAAATAACTTCTTCGAATAATCACAGCTGCCCCCTGGTACGTCAAAAACTCAAATATCCACCAGGATCTCAATGTGCCATTAGGTAAAACTATGATAACGAAATATGAGGTAAAATATTTAAAAAGGCTTTAACTGCACTCAAATCCATTAGCTCGAAATATTTTAAATTATGGCGGCCACACTCGCTTAAGAAGAAGAGACACTGCAGCACTCACCCAATCAGATGAGCGATGAACACCTTCATATGTGATGAACAGAAACCGTGATGACGAAATCTTTTTTGTCTGGCACTGGCAGGACATAAAGCAAATATTAGGATAAGATTTGATTTATTATTGTTGGTTCATATTTTATATATGAAGTTTCAATAAATAAATACTAAAAAAAAAAAAATTAATGAATTTACCCGCATTCCATTTTATATACAAGCAGCCTATCACTATCTACAACTGTCACGTAACCTCGTAATGAAATTCTATTGTCTACGGGTTTGCACGTTACGGTTAAGTGACATTACAGTCAGTTAAGCATTTGTACTGCTTTGCATATAAAAGAAACGAACAGCTGTTTACATTGCATTTACATTTCTTCATTTACGGTCGGCTAACGCGACCTTAAGTGTTATATAAAAATCAAATATTGCGATTTTTGGCGAATTTTTCATAACAAAAATATAAAAGAAAATATAATTTGCCGAATTTGAGCGATTTTCGGTGTCTAATTATTCCCGAAGGTGAAAAAAATCTTACAACCCTGATTTGTACAGGCATAAGTATATGTCATGGTATAAGTATTTGTTTCATCAACAGAACTTGCTTGCGAATAAATAATATGTACACATGTTACGTAATATATTTGCAATAAATGCATAAGCTTATCACGATAGACAAAAAATTATTTAATTTAAGCTTGCTTACATATACATATTAAAGCAATTACAGTTTATATTAAAGCTGGGAGTTTTAATAAAACTGACAGGTCAAAAAGTATTTCATCATTTAGTAAAAAGTACCAAAAAAAAGTGGCAAGAATTACAAAAAGTATCACATATGTGTGCATTTTGTAAAAGTAGCAAAATAATATTCAAGCAATCGAAAAAGTGGTAAATTGCTACTTTAGTATCACCAAGGGTAGCGCTGGTTGCAAGTCTTATTAACCAGCATGCTACTTTATAGGCGAGAGAGACGAGAAAACAAATGATTCGCGGTCTCTCTTTCTTTTGCGTGTAAATTAGCAAGCTGATTAATAATACTTGCAACGTGTAAATTGGGGCATAGAGTAATATTTATAATGAAGAAAAACACACAAACACATTTAATTTTTATTTTTAATAACTTTCTTTATTTTTCAATTTAGAGACATCTCTTTTCAAAGTCTTTTTTCAAAATCAACTTAAATTTATTAATACCGGTTCTTTTATATTAGATAACTTATTGTAATTATATTATATTTTATTATTTTTAACAAAACAAAATATAAATTATATTCATATGAGTATATACATTTTACGATTTCATAATTCGGTTTTTTAAATAACTTACTGTAATTAACATAAATTATTAAATCTTCCATATTATATTAAATTTACATAAAAAAACAATCCTTGTATAAAAGTTCTTAAATATATTTGCTTAAAATTTACAGGTGATTATAAAACTTAAGAGACAATGAACAACAATTACTATTGGTACATATTTTTTTTTATAAAGATTTCTTTTTATTTGTATAATTTCTACCTGTCAGTTTCCTTTCAAATTGTATATCAGGTAATTCTTGTTGGTACTTAAATTTTCGCTTCACTATTTGTCTATCTCTTTTGCAACCTTTTTCGTCTAAAAAATGTGTATTATTTTTTTCTTTTGCTCTCTTTATAATATATTTTGGTTTCTGTTTTAAATTATTAAATCCTAAATTTTTTACTAGCTCCCTTTCCCCAAATTCATGACAATCTGTCCTACTTTTATTAATTTTCTCAGTCCTTTTGACCTTCTTTTCATGAACATTTTCATGTATTTTCTCCCAAATTGATTTATCAACTTTGTTGTGTAACAATTCATTAGGCTTAGCACCCGTAGAACTATGAATTGAGTTATTATATATTTCGACAGATTTATATACCAAAGCCTTATCGTCAAAATCGTGATTGTTTTGTGTCAATTTATATAAACGAATGTGTTCATTCAAGGTGAGATGAAAACGTTCAATATCGGCATTTCCCGTGTGTGTATTAGGAGAAGTAAAATGATAATCTACACTTTCTGATCTTAGAAAATCCCTTATAAGTGCCGTATTGAATTCATTATCCGCAACAATTTTACCTGGTTTTCCCAAAATAGCGAATCGCTCCCTAATCTTTTCAACAAGACTGATCGAATTCCTATCGCACAAATAATGTACTGATACATGTTTTGTTAGCCTATCAATACAAGTTAAAAATCTGGTATTCTTATCCAAAAACCATATATCCATATGAACTATTTCATTCGACTCCATAGGAGTTTCAGTAACACAAAATTTGGTTTTTATAGGTCGCCTATCAAATTTGCACATATTACATACTACACAATTGTTGATAAATTTATGTATTTCCTTCTTCAAATTTGGATAGTAAACTATATCTTTTATCTCTAAAAATGACTCTTCAATACCCCTATGATTTTTCTCATTATGAAATCTTTCAAGTATTTCTAATAGATTTTCCTTATCAGGAATATCCTTTATAAATTTATTACAACGTACAAACTTCATTCCAGTCACATTAGAAAAATATTGAATCAATGTATGTTGCAAATTTTTATATAAATCGAAATTATCACAAAAAATTCCAACGGTTCCCTTAATGGGAAAAATTTTCCGCAAAAACTCTAAAACTTTTTCCTCAAAATAATTTTTCAGTGTAATTGTATGTCTAATGTTCCTATTATATAAAGTAATTTTCTCATACTTATATCTGTTTCCTAAATTAATAATCAATTGATTCCTGTAAATGTTGACCGGTGCATCGGAAATATATATATAGGCATTTAAATTTTCCTCCCCACTATGAATTGTAGCCAAATCAGAACTAGGATTTTGTTCCACTTCTTCCAAAATGTTCACCTCCAAGCGACTAAGGTAATCCGCCACCTTATTGGTTTTGCCCTTAATGTACTCTATTTCAAAGTCGTATTCATTTAGTTGCATTCTCCATCTCTGCAACTTAACGTTCGGTTCCCTTAAGGAATTTAACCACACTAGTGGTCTATGATCCGTTTGGATCTTAAATCTCCTGCCAAATAGATAAGGTCTAAAGTATTTCACAGACCAGACTATTGCTAGCAGTTCCTTTTCAATCGCGCTGTAATTTAATTCATGTTTATTTAACGTTCGGGATGTAAAGGAAATTGGATGTCCATTTTGAGAAAGAACTGCCCCTAAGGCCGCATTACTAGCATCAGTGGTCAAAACAAATAATTTGTCAAATCTTGGATATGCTAAAACTGGGTCAGTACATAAAATTGCCTTTAATTTTTTAAAAGAATCAATGTAGTCCCTATTATCAATATCAATTACAGAATTTTTCTTCAAATTCCTAATAATTGGAAGTGCTATTTGGCTATAATCCTTAATAAATTTGCGATAGAAACCAGTCAAGCCTAAAAATTATCTGATTTCTTTTACTGTTCTCGGCAATGGAATGTTTTGAATAACCTTTATCTTTGCAGGATTTGGTCGTATACCATTTGGCGTAATTATATGTCCTAAATATTCGGATTCGCGTCTAAAAAAACTACACTTATCAACTTGTACATTAAGATTATACTCGGCTAGTCTCTTAAAAATTTTTCTCAAGGAATCTATATGTTCCTGAAGTGACGAAGAAAATATCAAAATATCATCCAGGTATACTACGCAAATGTTATTTATAAAATCATGAAGCACTTCATTCATCATCCTTTGGAAAGAAGCAGGTGCATTCTTTAATCCAAAGGGCATACGAGTGAATTCATAATGACCCATTGAAGTAGAAAACGCCGTTTTATGCATATCCTCAGCTAAAATTGGGATTTGATGAAATCCCTTAGCTAAGTCAAGTGTTGTAAAGTATTGAGAATTTCCTAACTTGGCAAATAAGTCCTCAATATTAGGAATAGGGAATTTATCCTCAATTGTCACTTCATTTAATTTCCTGTAGTCAACTAAAACTCTTCATTTTTGCTCGCCAGAGTTGTCCAACTTTTTTGGAACAACCCAAATGGGCGCATTATACGGACTCGACGACTTAGTTATAATACCCGATTTTAACATCTCGTTTACCTGTCTTTCAACCTCAGTTTTGTGAACCTCTGGAAACCGATATGTTCTACAATATACTGGGATATCATTAATCGTGGGTATTCTATGTTTATATTTCCCAACAGATGTTAAATTCTCACCCTCAATATAAAAAACATTCCTAAATTCCCGAATTAATTTCACTAATTCCCCTATTTCCTCATTATTTAAGTTCTCCGTCTTTAATTTATTAGTCAAATAATCCATTCTCGGCTCATTAAAATTTATATCAATAATTATATTATCAAAGTAGGTAATATCGTCCTCGCCATATGGTGCCATAGCATTTTCAAATACTATTGGAATTTTTGCACTATCTGTTATTAACAAATTCTGCTTTAAATCGATCCTTGCACCCAATGGTTTCAAAATATTACATCCTATAATGCCATCAAAATCACTGAATATTTCCGTTTCCAGCATTTCAATTTTACAATTTGGTAAGTTAAATTCCCTAAAAAATGGTAACGTTACCTTCGTAGTTGCAATTGTCTTCGGACAAATAGTGTTTAAGACAATTGGTTGTTCCAAATCCGATTTGAACGACTCATGAAAAAGGCCCCTTTTAATAAGAGTTGTACCTGAACCTGTGTCAATAAGCAACTTTATCGGAACGGATTTGGTTTTTAATACTATGCAGGGTAAATTTTTTCGGCCTGTGAATGAAAATTTGATACCTCAAAACAATCTATATCCATTGGAACATCATTAGGAATGCTTTCCCGTATCTGCCTGTTGTTAGGTGTATATCTGCTTCCATTACTTATTTTTCCGCTTCTATTATTTACACTACCATAGTTTCCTCTTCTGTTAAAATTGCCACTATTATTAAAACTTTGATTAAAGTTTCCGCTGGTAAAATTTTTCCCACTATAACTTTCCCTGTTAGTTCCTTCATCAATGTGCAAATCCCGTCCTCTAAAATTCTGATTTTCAATATTTGTCCTATTATTTCCACAGTTTCCCTCATTATTAACAAAATTATTTCTTCTACCAAAATTTCCCGAATCACACTGGTCATTATTCCGAGGCGAATCTCTAAAATTGTTCCTAAAACGTTTACCGCTAGAAAAATTTCCACTTTGGCCATTACCAATACTGAACGAGGGAGATTGCAAAAAATGAGAATTTTGTGACTTTCCCATATAAAAATAATCTGTATCAATAAGAATTTCCTTTGCGTTTAATAACGAATAGGGATTTCTAGATTTTAAAATTAGTTTTGGCTCATTAGGTAATTTATTAATAAAAATTTTTAATACCATTTTCTCATTATTAGTACAACTGAACCATTGTTCATTGTCAATACTAGTTTTTAAATTTAATTTAGTTTTCAAACTTTCCATATATTCGTAAAATTGATTAACAGTGGTTCTAAACTCAGCTGTCTTTATTTTTTAATTAAATTTTCTACGCTATCAGATATTATAAAATTAATACGTAATACTACCTTCACTTCTTCCCATCTTGTTGGATTGTTGCTGTTTATCAATGAAATGTTTGCCGCTCCCACAACTTTGTTGCGTATTCTTAGGTCAAATAATTCAATAAATGTTGCTTCAACAAGTTGCCGAACACCTTCAACGTTCTTAATAAACATTTCCAATTCCTGTGGTTTTCCATCGAATTTGGGAACATCAGCCAGTAATTGAAAAGGAAGCATTGTTGCTGCTGACATGTTTATAAGATTATATTCTTCTTTTTGAGTAGCGCTTCACCGCACCAAACTTATTAGTTGTTATTGTTGTACTGAAGAATTTTTATATTCACAGTCTCCGCAAACCCCTGACAGGGCTACTGATTGAACTTATTGATAGTTGTTGTGATTAATATTTTATTATTTGCAATTAATGTGCAATTATTGTTGTTTTTTTTCGTTTTTATGTTTTCAATATTTTGTTGTTTTAAATTAAAATCAAGGTTGTTTTGTTTTTTTTTTTATTAAAAATTCGTGTTTGAATTGCGTTGTCAACGTCTTTTTTTCACTTTTTATATATTTGAATACTCGTAAACTTTAAAAAATTCAGCCTTGAATCAGTTGTCAATTTCTTTTTGTAATTGCTAATCTCTTTGCATAGTTATGATTTAATTCTTTTCTTTAGAGTAAAAACATTTCGTTTGTGTGTTGTTGTTGTCTACCAAACGACCTTGTGTATTGTTTTTTTTTTTTTTTGTTTTTTTTTTTAAAGTTATCAAAACTATGATATTTAGATTTATGTAATTATGTAATTATGTAGTACATATTATATACATACATACATATTTTATTTGAATGATTTATTCACACTAATTATTTGAACTTTAGCTTAGAACTTTTTATTGTCAATTAATTTATTAATTTTAAATAATACATAACATAAAATTTTTAAAGTTCATTAGTTTATAATTTTGACTTTTAAGAGCTTATTGGTGAATATACAATATTTGAGATTATTATATACATATGTATTGTGTTTATTATTTTGCTTTTTTTCACAAAAACAAAAGTTTATTAAAAAACACTTTTTATAAAAAACAATTCAATGTTTTTATTCGTTTATTCCACTCAATAATTTATTTGTTTTAAATTAATAAGTGGGGTTCGTAACACACGACTGCGCCAGTAATATTTATAATGAAGAAAAACACACAAACACATTTAATTTTTATTTTTAATAACTTTCTTTATTTTTCAATTTAGAGACATCTCTTTTCAAAGTCTTTTTTCAAAATCAACTTAAATTTATTAATACCGGTTCTTTTATATTGTATCGTTTTACATAAGTTTTTGGAATGAAAGTTAATAACAAAATTCTTGATAATTAAAATAAAAGAAAATATTTGATGATTGATGATTAAATTAAAGAAAATATATGATAAATTAGAAAACCCTTAAACAAGATAATTAATATTAAAAGGAAAAATGTAGAAATAATGTCGAATACAATTAATAAGGAGATTCACTTTAATTCATGTAACTATAGGAAGAAAAATTTAGGTTCTCTTTAAAACACAAAAAAAGGAAAAATAAATAATTCTTCCTAACCTACAAATTAAGCGTATCAACCTCTTAATCCCTTACTCTTGAAGTCTTAATTTAAAACTTTTTGGTTTACGAAGTAAACATAACTTGGAAACAGCGTTACCACTGTGATATTAAAGTATCAATTTGAATAAATAGCTGTAATATAACAATAAAATTTTTTTCCACTATTGTTTATATGATTCAACCGCGACATTTACTTTCGAAATAACTTAAATTTTTCTTTCAAATATGGTTTATTATATTTTCTTTTAAGTACCTTTATTTAAAAATTCTGTTTTTTTCTTTTTAAATTTTAGTTTTATCTTTATCAACTCTTTAAAGTTTTACAATTAGCTCCTCCAATAACATTCATGAAACAAAGAAAACAAGATAGTGCATTTAAGTTTAAAAAACATTATTTTTCTGCGCATGTACGTGATAGTAGTAAATGAGCACAAACATGATCACACAAGCACATGTATGTGGCATGCTGAATGTTTGTTTACATTTAATGCTCTTTACTACAGTGGCGTAAAAATGATGTCAAAATTAGAGTAAAAAGTTAACGGACCTGTGCAATACGCTATCTTGTTTTCAGTTAGTGTTTGTCCGACTATAGTCGCAATTTTACCCTTGTTTAGCGGTTTGAGACTTATTTTTTATCACTGACTTCTGCAACTTTTTTAATTTTGTTGCGACTTTTTACCTTTTTTTTAAAGTTACTCACAAGAAGCATCGATGCAGGTCCTACAAAGATACTATTCAAGAGACTGGGAATTAAAGTATGAATGCTTAAGCAAGACTTGGAGTCAAAACGGCCTTTTTGCAGTGTTTGTAAACAGCTTTTAGTGAACCAACACAATCATCTTCAGTGACATGGAAAAACAAAAAACACAGTTATAATAAGCGTTTTCTTGAAATCATTTAAAACTGCTACACTCAAAATATTATGTAGGTAAAATCAACCTAAAATGAAATATAAAACAAATGAAAATTCATTTAAAACCCGGCCAACTAATTTTTCCTCTAAATCAGACTAAAAATCAGTTTATTTTTAAATGTTAAAAAACAACTGTTTTTATCATTTGTTTCGAAATTTCAACTATCAAAAAAACAAACTACAATTTCCGTAAAAATTACTGATTTTAACTTTTGTTTTTAAATTTTAGCTATCAAAAAAACAAACTACAATGTACGTAAAAATTACTGATTTTAACTTTTTTTTTTAAATTTTAACTGTCAAAAAAATAAGCTACAATTTCCGTAAAAATTACTGATTTTAACTGTTGTTCTGAAATTTTAACTATCAAAAAAATAAACTACAATTTCCGTAAAAATTACAGATTTTAACTTTTGTTCTGAAATTTCAACTATCAAAAAAATAAACTACAATTTCCGTAAAAATTACTGTTTTTCACATTTGTTTCTAATTTTTAACTATTAAAAAACAAGTTTTTTAACAAAAATAATTTTATATTTTTAGCTACAGCTAAAGTTTATTTACAAAAGATTCTTTAAGATAATAAAATAAGGGAAAAAATATTAACTAAAGCGTGAGAAAAAGATTGAAATGGAAAACAAAAGAAAAAAAAATTCAGAATTATTAATATAAATTAAGTATGTATATTAGGTTGTCCCAAAAAAAATAAAAATTTGGATTTTCTCGGAAGATCTTTCCTAATTTGGATACTCATAAGGTAAAGTATTTTTGAGAATTTTATCAGATTTTTCGGAAGTGCTTTAGAGGTCGCGCAAACTGATTTTGTACCAAAAATCTAGCGTTTTTGACTTTTATTGAATTATTATTGAAAATTGCTAAAAAATCGGTATTTTTTCGGCTTCTGATTAAATATTCTTAAAGAAAATTTTCCGATCTTTAATTTTATGTGTATAAATAATAATTTTCGTCAGGGATTTTCCATATTTTGATACATTATATATCAGTTTTTCGTAAATTTTCAGCAAATGTGAAAAAAATGCTTTATAACTTTTAAAATTTGTATTAAGACTAAAAAAAACTAATGATTTGACATAGATATGTACATATGCGTTTAAATCTTTAAAATTATTGTTGATGTTCAAAAAACGATGCTATATTTTTTTAAGGAGTTCCCTGAGTAATCGCCCTCTAAATGAATATTAAATAAAGTTGTCTGCACAAAAAACCAAAAGTGGGTGCACTTGCTGCTGTAGCTCAAGTTGAATATTTGATGTATTTTAAAACATTGTGCCAATGCTCCAGCTACAGTACCTATTTTATAAATTTTTTGGTCAGTCACAACAAATATTTCTTTAATACTAAATACATAATTTTTCACAAGATTAAATGGAGAGGTGCCAGCGTACAAATCAATTTGGACATCAGTTTCAATAAATTTTATTGTAGATAACTGCGATTCTGCAATGGTAGCTCTCCCCCTTTCTCTGGACATTCTTTCAGGCTTTAAAATTCCATGCAGCACGCAAATATAAAATGCGTCTTTAGAATCTAAAAATTAACGAAAATAAAAATTTTAATGGTTATCATGTCAATATTATTTTATATATGTGTATTACTTACTTTGGTCCAATATCACGCTTTTTTCTTTGGCTTCCATCCACAATGTCTTCAATGTAACGTCTTTTTAATTAATATCAATAAAAGATGTCATTATAGAGGTTAATTTTGTCTAGTTTGAATAAAATGTGTGCTCTTTTCCGGGTTACATCGCTTCAAAGTCAATTGAAATCTTAAAACATTATTATTTAGTATTAATAGAAGATAGGAAAATATGTTTCGTGAATATAAAAATAAATATACCAGTTCTGATCCAAAATTCTGTTTGTAAGCTGTCCAGCTGCTTGTAATATTGGCGATATTGGTATCTTTACATTCTAAGAGCTCTTTTAAGCGGTACTCAATACATTGTTTCCAGCGTTGACAAGTGTCTTCTTTATCAGCAAAATTGTAAATTAGAAATGATTTCATCTTTGAAGCATCATGTTCTTAATATGTATATAACAAATAAGAAATCAAATCTAAATATGAATTTGTATGTTTGTATGCATGTTTCATAAATACCATTTTCAAGGAATGAAATTTTTTTTTCAGTGTCTTTTAGGGGCTTGCTTTTATTTGATAATGGTTTTGATTTTAGCATATTCTGATACCTGAAAAAAAAACTTGCCCTTGGCTCTTTAGTGCTTCTTTTTTTCAAATAATATTTTAGGACATTCGGATGGGAAAAATTTGACAATTTGCAATGCCAGGTTTTGCAAATAAGCTGAATCCAACCTCACATTTTTGAAAACGTAGAATTCAATAATGGTCCTTGTTAATTTGTTCTGCTCTGAAGCACCCAAGCTGCCGTGTTTATCATAGTATGATTTCAGTTCAGCGTAAATTGTGTTGTTTTCTAAAACATAGTTCAATGTCTTAAAATTAATAAAAAACAAAAGAATATCAAACTACGCTAATTTAGAGTGCCAGTATATAGCCGCAAAATATAATACATTTTTATCAAACACATTTTTTCTTGACTTGTGTTGTTTATAAGAGAAAAGGTATTGCTGTCATGATGTTTGTTACTTAAATCTTTCAAATCTTTCCAAGAGCAAAATTTCTTGATAAATTCCACTTCTCGTCCCAGTTCTCTTACATGATTAAAACTACCAATTTCAAATAATTTTTCTAAGTGGTATCTATCAAATAACTCGAATTGATCGAAGGTAATTTTCTGTTCTATAAGTATATTTGTAAATAAGTATATTTAAAAAGTTAAAATTAAACATCAATAATTGATAACATACCTTCAATAACTGGAACAACATATGAAAAGTTATTATTATCAATTTTTTGTAAGATCGATAATAATCTACTTTCGGGCTCTTCGATTTGGTTATTGCTAGGTGTTTCATTGGCTCCAGTTTTTTTTTGTTTATTTCAGTTAATTCATTTAAATCTTCCATCGTGTGTAAGATTAGCTCCTGATTTATAAATCACCAGAAAATTTTTTAATGTTAAATGGAAATCCAACTAAATCGTTTATCGGTCCTAAAAATATTGAATATTTTCGAAAGGTTGAACTAAATAGTTAACAATTTTAGGTTGAAAATTAAGATGAAATTGTCTTTCATTAATTAAAAATATTTTGTAATTTGTTATGCTTTAAACGATTTCTTTAATCTAAAATACCTCTACTTGCCAATCACTATTTAGTTTAGCAACATGGTAACCCGATTTATAAATGGTCCCATTATAGGATATGCAATTAAGTGTAATAAAATCAATATTTCTTAACAGCTCATAGGTTGTTATTATATGATTTGGAGGTTATTACATTATTGTTGTTATATATGACCTCTTTACAACTACTTTATTTAAACAAAACTTTAAAAGCAAATTTAAGTGGAAACTTAAGTGAAGTTGACAAAATAAAGCATGTGCGGCTGTTTGTTGCATTGGCATAGTGCTTAATTTCTTTGTGCTTTGCTTCAAACATGAAGTTAGAAAATTGCCGCAATGGACCAGATGATTCAATTATAGTTAGATAATGCGTCAAAAAATGATATTTCGGCTTTAAAGTATCTCAAAAAATGCAAATAAACCGTTTATTGTGCTCTTTTATTACATTTCTTAGCAAGCTAATTGTTCTACTATTATGCGAAACTAATAAAACTAGATCCAGTATCTGTACAACAATACAAATAAACTTCCAAATTTCACTGTCATTATCTATTAAATCATAAAACATAAGTGAATAAATATCCAGCATTCTCTTGCTGACATATTGAGATTATTATTTTTTAATCTGTTAATAGAAATATCTGCAGAAATATTATGTATCTCAATGACCCATAATTAAAATGTTTCTTCCTTAAATTTAACGTCATCAAGGAGAACTTGTGATATACATTGTTAATATTTGTTTTATTTTCTTCGATTAAAAATAAAATAGATTTGCAAATATCATAAACAAATACACCCTCAAAGAGGTCGTGCATTATGTAAACATTTTTTTTTGCTTCTTTTTGTTTTTTCTTGAAAACGGTATTTTTGCTTCTTTTTTTTGCTCTTTCTTTATGGCCTTTTTCCCGTTACTACATTTTTCTGTATATCTATGCATATACAATGTAAATATGTATTATACACTTACTTTAAATACTTTTTCTTATTTTTTACTTTTGTTTGATGTTTTTCTATTTTTTTCAGTAGTAATCTTTTCCTAATAGGTATATTTTTTGATTTTATTACGATTTTTGGTTTTTTCAAAAATAATTACGAGTTTTGGTTTTTTCACTATTTATTAACAAGATTTTTGGCGGTTTCCCCTAATTTTTTTTTTTAAATAATCCCGATTTTTGGGTTTCTTCCAATTTTATCAAAAAAGTTCACATATTTTGGGTTTTTTTCCATTTTCTCAAAATAATCACGAATTTGGTTTAAATTTTGTCTTTCAAAATGCTTACTGCCTTGTCTTTGATCGCTTCACTACTGATTCTTTTTTACTAACTACATAGAATTTACCTCATAATTGTGTGCTTTACTTGCTCCTTTGATGATGTTTCTTACTAAAGATACAGGCTGTAGTTTTATGTTGAGTATTACCTTTTTCTGACCACTGGCTGGGACATTGAAGGACCATGTACTGGTATGTGGGTTGGACAGCAGTATAAAATAATTTTCTTCTGAGAGGTAAACGGTGGAAGATTATTATTATAATTGCTCCAGAGGAGTAATATACACGAAAGCATGTTACACATTTCCGAAAGATTTGCTTAGAAATGCTTCTACTGGATAGTATCCAATATTCACGTAAGACGCAAGCTTGCATTTGAATCAAACCACGATGCAAATTTTTAATATAAGCATTTAAACACAATAATTTTGTGAAAGGATTTTGTTTTATAAGTAAAATTTGGTGTTTGGAACAGTAATCAAGATCTGCTCTTTGAATTCCATCACCCACTCTAAGTAATTGAGAGGAGTCAAAAAATGGCCACAGTAGTGGTAGAGCTTGGTTTTCTAGAATTTGGCCTTTCTGTTGAAGTTCTGAGATTTTCTGTGAATAATCAACATCTTGTGAAAGTTTCACAAGCTTAAAGCGAGCAAGTTTAAGCTCCTCGGTTGAAAGAAACCCTACTATCACCTTAAATTTGTGGACTACTATGGTTTTGAATGTTATGTTTAAAACGAAAAATTTATGCAATTACTCGTTTTAATTTTGAAACGGAGGAAAATTTCGTAAATAGATCTGGGTATTGTTTTACGCCTGCTGCGTATTAAGTCCATATTCAAATTTGGTGTACTAGGAATTTCATTATTTTGATAAAAATTTAAGTAAGGTTGGTTTGGCTAATGTTCTGCATGTTTAGTTAGCCATTTAGAGCCATCGTTCATGTTTAGCTAACTTATTTTAAAGATGAAGACAACGTGAAGTGCAATCAGCAAGATCTTTACGGGTAAATATGTATTGCCGTTGAGAATTATGGGTTCTGCGTTGCATTTCTGCTACTCTGTTTCCACCGTCTACGGTCCACCTTTAGTTTTTGCTTGGATTATGTACACTTTTGTTTCTGAATCTGAAATAGTTTTGGCTTAGACAGCAGTAGAGTAAGCCAATTTCGATAAGTCCGAAAACCCATGAATTTAAATGTTGACACCCCTTTGTGTTCCAATCCAACGAGTAATATATTTGAGATATTTTAAATTATTTCGAAGCAACCATAAATTTTGGAATTAAATTTTTTAAAGAATTGCAGTAGGGGAAAGTAAGCCTTGAGAATCATAAATCTTTGCTGAATCTGAGAGTAAACTTCTTTTTATATATACTGTTGTGTTTTCAAAATTGATTTTCAACGAAAAGCAATCGCCTACCGTGTTCCATTCGAGACCATGAGCCTTAACTGCATTAAGTTGATTTAGCTCAAATATATCTGATTTATGTATGTAATTGGTAAGCATCTGTAGACTATCAGCAACAGAAATAACGTATAAGTATCTGAACTAAGCACGCCACATGCCAATGGACATTTTTCCATTTCATTCGAAGCTAGTTGTTGTAAATCTGTTAAAACTTTCGTTGTTCCTGAGCCACAAGTATGTGTCTGAACATTTTTTCAAAATCTTCCCCAAAGCCAATTTTAAAACGTCTCCATCGTTTTATTATTGTAGGCAAGTCATTTTGCAAGACAACACCAACTGTTAGTTCCTCATTCAACTAAGTCTTAGCAGACCTTTTAATTTAGTAGTAGAACTGCTTTCTTTGAACACATAAAATCTGCATTAAGCTTTCCAAAGTTCTTGATAAATTTACATTATAGTTCTATGTTTTTCAAACGAGAAAGTGCTGCATTGTCTATATGCGTAAAAACAGGAAGTGGGAGACCATTAAGCTGCAATTTAAATAGTAGGGAAACAGTGTAACGTGCAGATGAATCACGAGAAGAAATATTTAAAAATATTGTTAGTACAGAATTTCTTCATCCGTAAAAACTTTTTTCTCTAAAAGTTCCTCCTGATCCCAAAAAACATTGCAATTGCTTATCTAATGAAGAAAAAAGGATCACCTAAAGCGAATTATCTTAAGTGAGGTAATGGCTTTTTAGAGCCACAGTTTGATATCCCGTTATTTTTGGTAGAACTAGAGCTTCGAAATCAATTTTAGAATTGCTTTAAATTCTTAAGAAGATAGCAATATTAACATAATTTCTTGAAATTAAAGGTTTTTATCTAACTATTCCGCTTATTTCAACAAAATCCTTTTTAAAGAATAAACTTAATGCATCTGCAGCCTTTTTAGTGATAAATAAAGCCTGAGATGTTTTTAGCACGCCACGTGTTACCGAAAGGAGAACTTGGGGCCTTTTTCTACTTCTAAATATTTTACCATGGTCAACGACATGAACGGCGACGTTCCTAACCACTTGTGAGGACGAGGGGTTTCGAGATGTCATAACAGCTTCATCGAGCGAGATTTCAGTAGAACGGTTTGCAAAATACTCGTTATGAAGAGTGTCATGGTGGTTTCGTTGACAGACTGGATAACGAGAAGCTACATGGCACTTATTACTTACGTGGCCTGGTGTTAAACAATTCCGACATTTTCGCTTATTATTGAAAAAATCTTTTTTCAGCAGATGACAAAGCACTAAACTTAAAACACTTGAAAAAAAGATGACACTTGTTGAAGCAGGGACAGTTGGAGTCGGTATTAGTATTAGTATACTGTAATAGCTTTAAAAGCTTTATTTTTTACTGTACTAATTCGAAGCGAATTTCCACAACTTCTCCTGGTAGCCCTATATGTAAACAGATGTGTCCTATTTTACAGGATATTATCAACACTCGATTTACACGGGGTGTAAAGTGAAATGCCTTATGCCATTATTAAGGATGAATTTTTTAATAAAACATGCCCCCCCAAAAAATGATAAAACAAAAAGTGCCAAATAATTTTGGAAAAATGCTGAAGAAAGTGCTATATGCTAGAAGCGTTTTTTCATGCTAAATGAGTTTAAAAAATGCTACATCTTGAATTAAAAATACTAAATTGGCAACAGTGGTTGCCGTCAATGTCTTTAGAAGCATCTTTGTAAAACCTGCCTGGCCTAAGTGGCCAGGCATATTCTTGGAGCTCTTAGTCACATAAGGGTGTCTTCACCAGACCGTTTAGCCGTTTAGCCCCTAATTCGGTTGGCTTCCGGTCAGGATTGCATTCCTCCGTAGAGAGAGCTTATCTTTTCAACAAGTCGGCTTATGATTTTAGAGTACCCTAATAGTGAAGGCCCGTTTAGACGGATGTATGTATGTGTCTATGCGGCTTGTTGATATATAACGATTGTATAACGATTTCGAACGTCAACGTTCGCATAGAAACTAATATTTTAAAAATATGTGTAACGGGACTTGATTAATGGTAATTGCTTACGCATATTACATACTTACAAACATATTGTATATACGCAATGCACAACTGCGTATCTAAAAAAAAAACAGTATTTTTATTATTACTTTAATGCTTTTACCTGAATGAGAGGAATTGAGGTCTCATTTAAGTAAATTAGCAGAGAACAACAAAAATCAACATCGAAGCTTTCATGTGTCATCAAATTTAAAACAAAAATGCTTAGTTATTAAAAATTAATAAAAACTGTAAATATATGAAAAATAAAAAATGCGAAACCCTTTGACTGTCCCCAAACAAAAACTTCCACGTACATAATCTAGTAAAAATGACGTGTATCAAATATGATACACGGACCAATTTTTCAACTATTTATGATTCACGCGTTCTATACATCGCATGCGATTAATGCCATTTTTATTCTTTACTATCTACTCGTATCTATTTGATTTTCGGTATTGTTTTAGCACTGCAGTAAATACTGGAGGTCTGCATTTGTGCGATTAAACGACACATGAATTCAAATACCAGACTAGCCAGTAGTGTGTTGTATGTGATTTTAGAATCATACACAATTTATTGTGTGTAGGAAATAACCTACGTGTGCAAAGCGTTCAATTATTTATGTGAGTGTTGTGAGAGAAATATTTGATACAGGTATAAAAACCAAATATGCTCTTTTATACGAGTAAATACACTTGTGTGGCGATGTACATATTGTGTTTTATCAACACAACAAGTGTTTTGTGTTTTCGAAATTTTTTTATCGTATCGAAAAGAAAATATTAGTAAAAAGATATTGCATTAAAAGTAATACCAACTTTTTAGAAGCAAAAAGTAGTTTTAAATATATTTTTAAACAAATGAAATTTTTGTTAATTTTTTTGTTTTGCAAATATATTTGAATATATATGGGGGATTTCATGTCAAGTGACCCAACTTTTGAAATCGATCTCTTCCGATTTGGATGAAATTTGCACCAAGGTTAGTCTTATTGGATAGTAGCTTAGACACAAATTTTCTACATTATCGGCCAAAAAGTTTATGAGTTAGAGGGGGTCAAAATTTGACATTTTGGCCAAACCGGTGTTCTTTCTCGTACATGTAACTTATTATCTATTGGTGTTAGCAAGATTTGTCCCAAACAAATTAGATAGCTTTTTCTTCAAGCTACCGAAAATTTTTTTTTGTATTTTTTTAAATTTTAAAAAATTTTTTTTTTTAAATTTAAAACTTATTTTTTATTTTTTTTGGAAACGGTATTTTTTTTTTTTTTTTTTTTTTTTGCTCAAAAGAAAGCTTATGTATTTTTCTTTTAGGTAGTTTTGGTCGCTTAGTGGGATGAGAGTGGGATATGTATAAAAAAAAAAATTTCTAACTCAAGACGAGGGTTTTTCAATTTTTAGCATATGCACTATTTTGAATTTTTCCTTTTTATGTGTAAGTGTTTCTAAAATCTTAAAAATAAAACTTATTTCTAAGAATATGATAGTCGTAGATAAATATCAATGTATCGATATAAGGGTATTTTTAATATCGGCGATATGTATCGATTATAATTTTTTTAAATATCGATATTTTATATATATATATCTATATTGCCCATCCCTATTCACCCATACTGTTTACACAGCGGGAAAGTAATTTTGCGGGCTGGAACTTTATTGCAAATTTTTGGAACTTGCACAGAAAAAATAGAAAATCGACTTTAATTAAACAATTCGTTCAGACAATTAAATTTTTTACTAATTTTGCCCCTGCAAAAGAATTGATCATATCAATTAACGGATTTGTATTTTCGAGTCATGCCACACAAATTTAATCAATTAAAAAATTAATTGCATCAATTAAAAAAATACACAACTTATACAAAAATATTTACATTTTTCTGTTTTGATTAAAAAAATTAATTGCAGCAAACAAAAAAAATAATTGAAGAAATTAATGTTCACCAATTAATTATATAATTAAAAAATTTTTGGCAAAAATTTTTTCTGTGTGATTGCGGATTTTTGTTTTAACTAAATATGTTTAACCGTTTTTAAATTATTCCAATATATGTAGTAAAAGTGCCCCAATTTTGGACATAACGGTATATCTCGAAAAGTCGAGCTGATAGAAAATAAATTTAGAATAGATTTTAAATTAGCGACATCAAGTAAGTAAAAATTTGCAACAAAGTTCCAGACCGCACAAAAAAAAATCAATTTGGTTCCCTTGTGTTATTTAATGAAAATATACAGGGTTTTTTCTTTTATTGAAGGGGTTTTTGTTTTGTTTTTTAGAAATAGATTAAACAAAATTATATTCAACAAAATATAATTAGAAAATAATAAACTAAAATCTTTTATAAAATTCAATCGTACTTAAAAATAACTTGCGGGAGAGTTCATTAGGTGAAAATCACCCAATTTATGTTTCAAAGTGTAATATCTCTTAAACATTTTGCCGGATTTAAAAAGGACTTTTTCTAATTTTTGAAATTGAATTTTTTGCATTTATAACAGTAAGTTTTCTTTTTGTATATTGAAAGCCAGCCATACACTATCCTATTCAGTCGTACGAGTTGTCCTTGACATGAAATCCCCCATATATAACATAATATGTATATATATATATATAGTGATTATAATCACTATATCTACTGAATTTAATCGAATTGAACAATTTTACATTTTTTTTTTTGATATTATTTAATTTTTTATCGCTAATTTTAGTAAAATTTAATAAACGCCCGTACAAAAACAGAGAACGATAGGGTAAATTATCAAATAGGGGAAAACCAATTTTATCAAAACAAGAAAGACAACAAACACACGAATGATTAGTGTGATTTTTAACTTAACTCAGGTTTTTTTTTGTAAGATGTATGAATTTGAGTTCATCAAACAACAAACGATAATAGGGACACACACACAATTAGTGTTAGTGTATGTGGCTCACTTTTTCATGAACGGTGTTGTGTTGATCTCTCATTTAAAATGATTGAGGGTGAATGACTAGCTCTCATTTTTTTTTACACATTTGATATGAATATCTAATACACACACAACAATCATTTGGCTAGCAAATACATGTGTGCAGATCTCTAGTAAAGACGCGGGTAACGAGTATATAACTATACCAGTGATGCTCATTCAGGCAAACAATTGTTTAGAAGCCCCACACCTTTGTTTTTTAAGCTCATTACTTTTGTCGTACGTGTGAGAGTAACAAGTGCACATGTACGATAGCTGTATTGATATTTGTTCAAAAACAGTGTGTGAAATAAATAATAATGAAAATAATTTAGTTGCTCGTCAGACAGCGACGAATGCACATGCGCGGAAGCTACGTTAGTTTGTTGCTAAATAATTTGGATTTGCAAAAATATTTTATGATAAAAAATGCCTTTGGTAATGCCCAATGTCTTTTATGTTATCAAACATTTGAAGCACATTGGGAAAATGTTATTAAGAGGCATTATGATTCTTTTCATAGCGATATGACAACATGTTTTTCAGGATCAACAATCGGCAGCTGTTTATCACATAAAATATCAAACAACTTACCTGTAACATTTCCGTAAAAAGTTGCCAGAGAAAACATTGCTTCAAAAACTTTGTACTCATTACCAACGGAACGAACATAAATAGCAATCTGACATAAATAATTTATGTCAGTACTATAATCTAAGCAAAATGAAAAATACACAATTTCTTAATTTGTCGTTAATGGCCAACTTTACAGATGCAATAATACTGCTGGATAAGGGCACAGATTCTATTAAATTAAAAAATACTAAACGAATTTTTAATAAAAACTCCATCGATAAACGGCCTGCCCTGCCTGACAGTATTTAAGGCAAAAAAAAAAATTTTTTATTTCTTAAAAAAAGGTTTTTTTCCTCATCGGTATACCTAGTCATATAGCTATGAAAAGAATCATAATTTTCTTAATAAATCCCTAATCAACAACTCTACAGATACCCCTAATCAACGGAAGGTTATCACATGCACTTAATTCAGTGTGAACTGCATTATTATAAATTTTATATAACCAAAAAATTCTTGTTATTTAATATTAATAAAAATTGTGCGTTTTGTTTTGCGTGTCACTGTACTTAAAAAATTCTCTCAGAATACATAATATGCATATTATGCAAAACATTTTTGAACACCAATGAACTATACCCATTATTATTTTGTACTGTTTTTTATCATACTGTATACTTATAATTTTTATATATCGATATCAATTTATATAAATATTTTTCATGTTTTATAAAATTTTTAGTTTTAGTTTTGATTTATATTTTGAACAATAAACAACCAAATATTATATTTTTTATAAATGTAAATATTTTCCATTAATGTATTTTAATTAAATTACATAATTGGCGCAGTCGGACATTGAACAAATTTAAACTTAAGTTTTTCAAAGCAAAAGCTTCCAAAAATATATATAATTAATTATAAATAAATAACATTAAATAGTTAAATTTAGAAAATTAATATAAAAAACTATTGAAGCAAAATGCAAGCAATGTCATTATCATTAAAAGATGCTCATTAAATAAATATATATAGAGGATATGACACATATGCCTTAACTTCATTTTTACGAGAGGTTGAGAGTGTGATTGCTATTGTAGAGTCGCAACCAGATGCGAAACAATATATCTACAATAGAATAATATTGAATAAACTGCAAGGTGAGGCGCTTCATGTAATGAGAACATTTGGCCCTAATGCCAATTGGGAAGAAACAAGAGAAGCTTTAATAAATAACTTTGGCGTCAAAGAATCTTACAATCAACTATACCAAGATGCATTTTCTACAAGGAATGATGGTATTATAAATTATTTTAATTGTTTAAAAAATATTTTATGCAAGTTAAATGAAAAATATTAATATGATAGGGAAAACCTGTAGAATTCAGTCCTTTAAATGCAGAGAAAATTATTTTTAAAACTTTTTTAAATAATATAGACATTAATTTAGCATCAGTTATAATTAATAGGAATGTTAATTCATTAAGAGACTCGTTTAACTTGCTGAATAGAGAAGGTTTGATAAGAAATTAAATAAGTAAAACAAAACTTATGAACACTGAATATAATCCAAACCATCGTACTTTCGTAAATAGTGATAGAATTAGAGATTATTCGAATAATAACAGTATAAACGAAAATAATATAAATCGTTTTAATCGAAATAGTTATTTTAGACAAAACAATAATGTAGGTCATAGAGGTAATATTTCAAATGGCGGTCATGGATCTTCTAATTCTGGAAATTTTATAAATCAGCCTAGGAATTTGACAAATTCTGAAAGTAATCAACGGAATAATTTTCAAAATAGTGGTTATTTAGGCAAAATAATAATTCTCAAAATAATAGTGTTTATTTCAGGCAAAATAATTACTCCCAAATGGAAATAGATCATATTCAAGAAGTAGATGATAGTTTTGAACAACAAGTAAATTTTCATATAATCGCTTCAACCAAACACTTCCCATAATACGTATTACATTGATAATGTGGAAAAGGATGTTCTTATTGACTCAGGGTCAACAATATCATTAATGAACAGGGAAAAATTTCCACAATATGAAAGATTGAAACTTACGACCCCTATAATACATTTTTCAATGAATGGCAAGACAATTGTAGAATATGAAATTATTACTAAATTACCTAAGGAATTTGAGCAAGATGCTACACTGGCTTGGAAACTTGCTGACTTTAGTGGAAAAAAATTCGATGCTCTTCTGGGTGGGAATATTTTAAAACCGTTAGAATCTATTCTGGACTATGGGAATGAGACAGTAACTATAAATGGCTGTATAATTGATTTTATGAGAACTTTTTCTAATAGTAATATTGAGATCCACCAATTATATTCGATTAATATTAATCGGAATATTTTGGGAAATTTATATAATGGATTGAATGAAGAAGAAAAGTCTGCGCTGAAGGTAATTTCAATAAGATATGTCGCTATCCACAAATTCATGAACAGGAAATTTGTAACCAAATTGAGGATATGTTGCGACATGGTATAATGAGGGAAAGTAGCTCACCATATAACATTCCATTGTGGATAGTTCCTAAAAAAAATAGATAACTCTGGAGAAAAGAAATGGAGAATAGTTATTGATTACCGTAAGCTTAATGAAATAACAATTGACGACAAATTCCCTATTCCTAATATAGATGCTATTTTGGATAAATTAGGTAAGGCTCAATACTTTACAACTATTGATTTAGCTAAGGGTTTTCACCAAATTCTGGTAAAGGAGGAAGATCGTCCAAAAACTGCATTTTCAACGCCATATGGACACTATGAATTCATCAGAATGCCTTTCGGATTAAAGAATGCACCGGCTACATTCCAGCGGTTGATTAACTATGTTCTTCGTGATCTTATAAATAAGATGATATCCTTATTTTTTCTACCAGTTTTCAAGAACATTTTAACAATATAAAAATAGTTTTTAATAAATTGAGTGAAGCAAATCTCAAAATCCAGATAAATAAATGTAATTTTTTTGCAAAGGAAACCTTATATTTGGGTCATGTTTTAACACCTGAAGGAGTCAAGCCAAATCCAGCGAAGGTTAATATTATTCTTGATTTAAAATTACCAACTACAATTAAAGGAATAAAATCTTTTCTTAGTCTAACTCGCTATTATAGAAAGTTTATTAGGGACTATTCCAAAGTTGCTTATCCTATTATTAAGTATTGAAAGAAAGGTGTTAAATTGGACGCAAATGACCCAAATTTTCTAAATTCGTTTGAAAAAAATTTTAACCGAAAGTCCTGTTCTTAAGTATCCGGACTTCAGGAAATCATTTCAATTGGTTACTGACGCTAGTTTAAATGCAATTGGAGCTGTTTTACAACAGAATAACCACCCTATTTGTTTTGCTAGCGGAACTCTAAACAGTCATGAACGAAATTATTCAGCAATTGAAACAAAGCTTTTGGCAATAGTTTGGGCCACAAATTATTTTCGTCCCTATTTATTTGGTGTAAAATTTCAGATTCTTTCTGATCATCAGCCATTGAAATTGTTGTTTATAAAATCAGAAAGCAGAGAATTAAATCCTAGACTTTATAGATGGATGATAAGCTTAGTGATTTCAATTTTTCTGTACATTATATTAAAGGTAAAGATAACTTAGTTCCAGATTTTCTTAGCCGAATAAATGCCGATTCCGGTGAAATAAATTTTTTTGATAATGAAAGTGATAACGAATCAATAATGTAGGTCGTAGAGGTAATATTTCAAATGGCGGTCATGGATCTTCTAATTCTGGAAATTTTATAAATCAGCCTAGGAATTTGACAAATTCTGAAAGTAATCAACGGAATAATTTTCAAAATAGTGGTTATTTAGGCAAAATAATAATTCTCAAAATAATAGTGTTTATTTCAGGCAAAATAATTACTCCCAAATGGAAATAGATCATATTCAAGAAGTAGATGATAGTTTTGAACAACAAGTAAATTTTCATATAATCGCTTCAACCAAACACTTCCCATAATACGTATTACCATTGATAATGTGGAAAAGGATGTTCTTATTGACTCAGGGTCAACAATATCATTAATGAACAGGGAAAAATTTCCACAATATGAAAGATTGAAACTTACGACCCCTATAATACATTTTTCAATGAATGGCAAGACAATTGTAGAATATGAAATTATTACTAAATTACCTAAGGAATTTGAGCAAGATGCTACACTGGCTTGGAAACTTGCTGACTTTAGTGGAAAAAAATTCGATGCTCTTCTGGGTGGGAATATTTTAAAACCGTTAGAATCTATTCTGGACTATGGGAATGAGACAGTAACTATAAATGGCTGTATAATTGATTTTATGAGAACTTTTTCTAATAGTAATATTGAGATCCACCAATTATATTCGATTAATATTAATCGGAATATTTTGGGAAATTTATATAATGGATTGAATGAAGAAGAAAAGTCTGCGCTGAAGGTAATTTCAATAAGATATGTCGCTATCCACAAATTCATGAACAGGAAATTTGTAACCAAATTGAGGATATGTTGCGACATGGTATAATGAGGGAAAGTAGCTCACCATATAACATTCCATTGTGGATAGTTCCTAAAAAAAATAGATAACTCTGGAGAAAAGAAATGGAGAATAGTTATTGATTACCGTAAGCTTAATGAAATAACAATTGACGACAAATTCCCTATTCCTAATATAGATGCTATTTTGGATAAATTAGGTAAGGCTCAATACTTTACAACTATTGATTTAGCTAAGGGTTTTCACCAAATTCTGGTAAAGGAGGAAGATCGTCCAAAAACTGCATTTTCAACGCCATATGGACACTATGAATTCATCAGAATGCCTTTCGGATTAAAGAATGCACCGGCTACATTCCAGCGGTTGATTAACTATGTTCTTCGTGATCTTATAAATAAGATGATATCCTTATTTTTTCTACCAGTTTTCAAGAACATTTTAACAATATAAAAATAGTTTTTAATAAATTGAGTGAAGCAAATCTCAAAATCCAGATAAATAAATGTAATTTTTTTGCAAAGGAAACCTTATATTTGGGTCATGTTTTAACACCTGAAGGAGTCAAGCCAAATCCAGCGAAGGTTAATATTATTCTTGATTTAAAATTACCAACTACAATTAAAGGAATAAAATCTTTTCTTAGTCTAACTCGCTATTATAGAAAGTTTATTAGGGACTATTCCAAAGTTGCTTATCCTATTATTAAGTATTGAAAGAAAGGTGTTAAATTGGACGCAAATGACCCAAATTTTCTAAATTCGTTTGAAAAAAATTTTAACCGAAAGTCCTGTTCTTAAGTATCCGGACTTCAGGAAATCATTTCAATTGGTTACTGACGCTAGTTTAAATGCAATTAGAGCTGTTTTACAACAGAATAACCACCCTATTTGTTTTGCTAGCGGAACTCTAAACAGTCATGAACGAAATTATTCAGCAATTGAAACAAAGCTTTTGGCAATAGTTTGGGCCACAAATTATTTTCGTCCCTATTTATTTGGTGTAAAATTTCAGATTCTTTCTGATCATCAGCCATTGAAATTGTTGTTTATAAAATCAGAAAGCAGAGAGTTAAATCCTAGACTTTATAGATGGATGATAAGCTTAGTGATTTAAATTTTTCTGTACATTATATTAAAGGTAAAGATAACTTAGTTCCAGATTTTCTTAGCCGAATAAATGCCGATTCCGGTGAAATAAATTTTTTTGATAATGAAAGTGATAACGAATCAATATGTAATAATGCAGGTACGACTATAGCAACTGTTCATTCTCAATCAGAGGAAGGATGTGATCGTATTGGGATTCTAGATACAATTGTAAATATGTTTAAAACGCAAATAATATTGACCGAAAATAAAATCATAGAATTTGAAATTAAACATGGGAATAGGAAAGTGTATATAAATTCTTATGAGCTGGGAGATGGCTTAGAAAACATTCTAAAGCAGAATATAGAAAAAGGAAAGGTAGGTATTTTTACTGAATTAGATGACCACAAATATAACATACTTCAACGGAAAATCATAGAGTTATATAAGGGAAATAATGCTATCAAGTTTGTAAGATGTTCGTATCATGCTTTAGATATGCCATCCGAGGATGAAACTTATAAACAAATTCACTTGTATCACCGTAATGAAACAGGTCATTCAGGAATAAATGAGAGCTATGAGGGTTTGAAAAGAAAAATTTATTTTCCAAATTTAAAGGTCTTAATTCAAAAATATATAAATAATTGTGATATATGTAACCGTGCAAAATTTGATAGAAATCCCATAAAATCCAAATTTAATATTAGGGAAACTCCAAATGATGTTAGCCAAATTATTCACATGGATATTAATACAAATTCAAAGTCGAATTTTTTAATATTTATTGACAAATTTGCTACGGCTTATTATTTGGAGGATATAAAGAATCAGACGATTATAGAAAAACTTAGACTATATAAGTCTCAAAAGGGTAATTTTACTAAACTAATAACTGACAATGAGTTCAAGAGCATTAATATAAAGGATTTTTTACGAAATGAGAACATTGAGTTTCATCCTGTAAAACCTAATAATCACACAGGAAATGCTGATGTTGAACGGTTGCATAACACACTAATTGAAAAAATTAGGATATTAACGCTTGAGAAAAAATCAATGAGTATAAATGAGAAAATTAGTAAGTCCATAGAATTTTATAATAACAATTATTATTCTGCTATTAAGGAAAGGCCAATTAGTGTTGAGTACGGTTATTGCAATCGAGAGAGTACATACAATAGAATAATTTTAACAAAAAATGACTATATAGAAAAAAGAAATAAATTTAGAGAAGAGTATATTGAACAAAGGGATACAGGATATATTAGAAACTACAATGCCTTGAGACACAAGGAGGAATCTATATTTCGTTTAAATAAATAAGAAAATATTCATAGTTCAAATATAAAAAGAAAAACAAAGTACGATGGTATGATTGACGTAAATAAGTATGAAACTACTGAGGGTAGAATTAAAAACTCTTCGTTTCGAAGCAGGATTCCTCGTCTCAGAAATAAAACGGAAAAATAAAATATATGAATAAATAAAAATTGAGAAAATTAAATATAATTGAGTCTTGCTGAATTAAAATTTCTTCTTATTTGTCTAATATTTATTGTATTAGTTTGTACTTTATAATATTAATTTTATTTTTTTGAATTGTATTATTATTATTAAATGTTTCTTGTTTATTAAATTGTATAATAATTATATTATAAAATAATCTATCTTCTATCTATCTATCTATCTATATATATAAAAATGGATTATGTATGTTTGTTTGTTTGTCGCTTTATAGACTCCGAAACTACTGAACCGATTTTCCTGAAATTTTTACAGTAACATCACGTGAGCCCTAAAAATAAAATAGGCTACTTATTTTTTCGATAGGGGCAGGGGAATTGGTACCCCCCATAGGATGCCAATGTTAATTATCGCACGATTTTCCTGAAATTTTTACAGTAACATCACGTGAGCCCTAAAAATAATTTTGGAAAGCATTTAGAAAAATTAAATTTTTTTATTTAATTCACATAAAATTATATTGAGTTTAGATAAGGAAGCAAAAAGACAGCGTGCTTTACTGATAACAATGTATTTTGAATAGTTTGTACACCTGAAAAATGCTTAAAATATGAATTCCACTTTCAAAAATGAAAGTGGTATCATTCCGAAAAAATTTTCGTTTTACATTTTCCGTAGAAGCAAAATACGAAATCAATTCCACTTCCGAACGGAATTAAGCTCTGTGACATGGCTGTATATTTACTTCCAGTATACTTGTGTTTATACCTTGTTTAATTTTTTATTGAAATACAACGATTTCTGTTGCATGCATTTTAAAATAAACATTTCTATGTGCTTTTTTTGGTAAAATCTGCATTTAGTTCATAACTCTAACCGATTGCCGACGAGCCAGAGCCGGAATATGAATGCAACTTAAGTGTTGTGTTTTATTTCTTAAAATAAAAAAAAAACTATTTATTTTTGTTGTTTTAAAATTTTTGTTATTTATTTAATTTTGTTTAAACCGTTTTTGTTTTATTTAAAACTTTATTTAGTTTTATTTAACTTCTCCTCCAGAGGATGTAACCAAGACTGACTCTACAACTGTTTATTTAACTAACATGATAATTTTATAATTGTTTTGGATTTGCTGAAAATGACAAAATTTATTTAAATGCAAACTTGCTAAATTTGCATTATTTTAACGCGATACTTTAATTGTTGCATTAACATGATTTTGATTGGCTGAAAACGCAATTTAGTTAAATGCAAAATTGCCAATTTTGCATTTTTTATTTATTTTGCAATTAAATTCATTATTTTTTATAATTTGTGTTTGTGTAAAAATCATGTTGATGCAGCAATTTTACATTTTAATGTCGTTGACTTATATATTCTAGAAAAGTAGCAAATTTGTCAGGGGAAGTATTCTTATATGTAACTACTCCCGCTTTAAATTAGAATTCTCCTGAATTCTGTTTTCTAGTTTTATTTTTATATATTTATGTTTAGCACAGAAAATACCACATAAAATTATTATTATCAAAATTATTAGCAAATTACATCCGTAAGTGAATTAACTGTGGTATTTTAAATTAAAAATATTTTCAGTATTTCATTTATTATCTTCTATAATTTTTTCAAAAGTTATATTTTTTGTAAAATTCGGAATATTGTCATATTCTATTTTTAAAATGTTTATATTTTCTTCCGCCATTTCCATAAGGTTTGAAAAATAGTAATCTTTAATTTTAATTGAACAATTGCTGTATTTGATTAGATAATTTCCATTTACAATTGTGTAATTCTTAGTACAGGTTTGATTAATTGGTAAGTTGATTGCATTTTTAATAATTATTGTTTTTACATTTATTGGAATTATTTCAAATTCCGTGTTTTTTATAAGTTTACAATTTGATTTTATAACACAATGAGTAGTAGTTTTTAATTCTCTTAAGTGTTTATTCTCTTTAAATTCATGTTTTGTTTTCATAGTTAAATATTTTTTCAATTTTTTCATCTATTTCATTATTTTCTTTATTTGGTATAGGTATGAGAAATCTAATGTTTACATATATAAATGTCTTTGGCACTTTAATGCCGAATATTAAGTATGTATCATTAAAAATTACTGTTCCTAATTGTAGATATTTTAATTTATTATAATCTATTTCATATTTTATTATTTCTTCACTAGTTAAAATATTGAGATGAATTATTCCGTATTTTGCTGATACAACATTATCTTGTATATGTTAAATTTAAGCTTTTAATAATTGTATTTTTGATAATTGTTCCAAATATAAATGTTGCTCATTTTCATTAAATTTATTAATGCTATTTATTGTATTTTCTGTATTCTTCACATCACTTTTAACAATACTTTTAAGTTGTTCTATTGCTGTATTGAAATATTCATTTACTCGAATTTGTTGGCTAATATTAGCATCAGTTTTTAGGAGATGATTTTGTATGTCCTGTCTGTCAGTGTCGTCCATTGTGCCAAATAACCAGCTTGACATACTGCCTATTGCATTTATCAGTCCGCGTTTGTGTCTGTTGTTCCTTGGTAGTAGCGTTAATAGCTTGTTTCTTGTGTCTAGTAGTTCTCTCTGAAGAACGTCTTTATTTCTTATTTTCATTAAAATAATATTATCTGTCATTTCATTTATAATCTCTTCTACTTGGTCAATGTTGATCATATGTATGACTATGTCTGTATCTTTTACTATTTCCTGATTTCCTGTTTGAAAATCCACAAAACCCAATTGGTCCTTTATTTCGGTAATGTTAAAGTGTGCGTTAGTATACGGTATCCACATCATGATTAATAGACTGATCCAACAAATCTGAATTTTTTTTTTTTTTTTCATTAGATGTTTGATTCGTGGATATTAACTGATATGTGTTGCTTTAGTTTCTAAATTGTTTTTTCAGATTTTCTAAACGTTTTGCTAAGTATTCGAAGTCAATGTAATCGTCCTCATCACTAGGGTTTGGAAATTTACCAGGTCTTTTAATATTACATGGATGTATATTCTTTAGATTTAGTTTTCTGTATTTTGGTAATTCTTTATGTCTAGTCGCTTTATAGTTCCTCACATACCCTTCTTGCCTATTTTCGTTATACTCTTCCCTATTTATATTGAGTTTGTCTATGCTTTTGCTCTTTTTTTCTTCTATATTCTGCTTTATTTTCATTATGCCCGTCTTACCATTTTGGACATCTAGAGGTGTACTTTTGATTGTAGAATGATATCTGCTATTGTAATTGCGTATTGCTTTCTGTATAATTTGTTTTATTGGCACGTTTTTTTCTTATTTATATATTGTTCTGAAATTTTCAGCGATTGTATTATGCAACCTTTCTATGTCTGCATTACCCGTGTGGCTATTGGGTTTTGTTAAATGCAGTTGAATTCCTTCTTGACTCAGAAACTCCTTAATTCGTACTGCCTTAAATTCATTATCCGCTATAATTTTGATTGGTTTTCCAATTTTTGCGAAATGATCTTCTAATTGCTCAATTATTGTAGTAGGATTTCTATCGTTCAATGAGTACGCTGCACCAAATTTTGAAAATTTGTCTATTATTGTTAAAAACGGAAGTTTTTCATAACAAAAGTATTTATATGAATTATTTGATTTTTGTCTGTCGGTTTTTCTGATAGTTTGTACTTTTGTCTAATTGGGTTTCTGTCATATTTAATTTCCTTACAGACATCGCATTGGTTTATTACTAGATGAACCAGTTCCATCAATTTTGGAAAATAAATTTTTTTTTTTAATTGATTATAAGTTTCTTGTATGCCTGAGTGCATACTTTCTTTTACATGATATAACGAAATTTGTTTAACTGCTTCTATTTCTGTTTCTATATCCTGGGCTCTCATAGTACATTTGATGAATTCTATTTGCTTGTCATTTTAGTACATTTCTATTAATTTTTCTTGGATAATATTGTAGTTATGTTCGGATAATTCGGAGAATGTGCCTATTTTTTTTTTAGTAATATATCTTCTGAAAATATTTCCTAGGTCGTTAAAGTCTGACTCTGCCACAAAAACAATTCTTTTACCATTTATAATTTTAATTTCTTCTACTTTATTGTTAGTTAAGATAATTTGTGTTTTATAATTGTTAACTATTTCCTCTTTAATATAGAAATGATCCGTCAAATTTTCTTCGGCTGAGCGAACTGTCAGCATCGATACATCATCTTGTTCTATATTACTTATGTTAAAATTTGTTTATTTATTTGGACCTTCGTGAAAACTAACTTCTACTTCTTCTGTTTCTTTTTCAGCATTTTCCAGTCTACTAAGGAAATCTGCAACCCTATTCTCCTTGCCTTTTATATAGTCTATTTCAAAATCATATTCTCCTAACTTTAGTAACCATCTCTGGTGTCTGGGAGACATATCCTTCCCTTTATATTTTGAGTGCAAAAATTTTATTGGCTGATGGTCAGTCAGTATTTTAAATTTCCTGCCGTAGAGGTATGGTCGCAAATAGTTCACACTCCATAATATTGCAAGGAATTCTTTATCCGTTGCCGAATAATTCCTTTCATGGTTGTTCAATGTTCTAGATGCGAAACATATCGGATGTCCTTCTTGTGACAGTACCGCACCAATTGCATAGTAAGATGCATCGGTGGTTAAGGTAAAAGTTTTTTATTTTTCGAATGCCTCTATATACATCGGGTCTTTAACGTTTATTTTTACTCCTTTCTTCAGATATTTCGTTATGGGTTGTGCCACCTTGGCGTAATCTTTCACAAATTTTCTATAGTAACCTGTGAGTTTTAGGAAGCTTTTTATTTGCTTTTCTGTTTTGGGTATATCAACTGCTTGAATTACGTAAATTTTGTCTGGATTGGGCTTTAGTCCTTCACTATTTAAAATATGTCCTAAAAATTCTGTTTCTTTTTTCATGAAGTTACATTTGTCAATTTGGATTTTTAATTTTGTCTGTTCTAGTACTGTGAATATGTCTTTTATGGCCTTTATATGTTCTTTCAGAGATGTACTAAAGATGAGTATATCGTCTAGATATACAACATAATTTTTATTAATATGATCCCGTAATGTCTCGTTCATTAACCGTTGAAATGTCGCCGGCGCGTTTTTCAGTCCGAACGGCATTCTTATGAACTCATACAGTCCATGGGTGGTTGCGAAAGCGGTTTTGTGTCTGTCCTCTTCTTTTATTAAAATTTGGTGATACCCTTTTACTAAATCTATTGTTGTAAAGTATTGTGCTCTGCCTAACTTGTCTAGGATAGCGTCTATATTTGGAAGTGGAAATTTGTCATTTGTTGTCACCTCGTTTAATTTTCTATAGTCCACAACGATTCTGTATTTTTTTTGTCCAGAGTTCTCTAGTTTTTTGGGGACCACTATTAAGGGGCTTGAATACTTGGAATTACTGTTCCTAATAATTCCCTGCGGTTCCATCTCTTTTATTTGCCTTCATACCTCTTCCTCATGCTGCGGAGGATATCTATAGAGCTTAGCATTTATTTGTTGATTAGTTACAGTTTTTATCTCATGTTGAATACTTGGCGTGCTGGTGAGTTGATCACCCTCTTTGAAAAATAATTTCTTAAATCTTTTTAAAATAACTTTTATTTCTTTATACTCTTCACCATTAAGATGATCTAGTGAAAATCTATTCCAATCAACTTCTTTTGCCTCCAACGTACAGATCTCTAAGTTTTTATATGGATTTATCGAAAAGTTTGTAGTTCTGTCATTAAATGAAATATATCCATTGTGGGCTAGACTTTCTTCCTAGCCGCAGAGTATTGTTAAAAAATAAAAACACGGTCGATCTTTATTTTCAATTCTTTCAAAAAAGATTTTTATTGAGCTTCTTGCTCCTTCTGTTGTGAGATTAATACTAATACTAAAAAACTTTAACAATTGTAGGTTCGTAGTAACCACATAAGACTCAAATAAAAAACAATCTCAAGAGACAATTATAGCAAAAAAAAGTAAAAGAAACCTTGAGAATGACTCTACACTTAGAGAAAAGGAAATACAAATTCAAAAAACAACATTCAAAATTAAAGAAAATTACAAAATTAAAGATTTAAGATTAAAGAAATAAAATAAGAAAAAAAAAAGATAAATAAAAATTAAAGCAGAATAAAGAAAATTAGAAAAAAAATTAAATAAAGTGTGAAGTCGCTTCAACATGCTCCCCCCGACGCATGGCAAGAGCACCCCCTCAACACTCCAGATATGATCCAGCCAAAGGTGGACTCTTGGGCTATCGGTAAGTTAAGGTCGGGCTGGTCAACGTGACAATATTCTTTGGGCCACATCTCCGCCCAGGATCCTGTCGATCTCACGCCAAGTGGCAAAAAATGGATGAGCCAAGGGGTCGTACTGCCGAATCTAGTACAACCTTTTTTAGGGCCACTTGCAGTCTGTTGGCCATGGCTGCCAACTGGATGTCCTCTGGTGGAGGGATCGCGGCTTGCAGGGTTGCCACTGGTTTTGGGGGTGATACGGCTGAAGGAGCTCTAGCTGCCGAGGGGTCCTCGCGTTGAGGTTCATGGAGAACGTTCTTTCCCACTTCTGGCTGCAACAGAGTGTGGTGAAGGGCTTTGCAGGGCTGCCCGTTGACCGTCACTGAACATCGATTGGCCGAGGTACATGGTCATTGGCGCTGCAATCTAGGCAGAAGCCTTTCCGCTGGCCAGCGTAGCTCAACAATGGGCTCTTTAATCCCCTTACAGTACCGCAGAGGGTGGTTGAGGTAGCAAATGTGGCAGCGTGGTCGCTTCTCCATCTGTATTAGTAGTAAAAGAAAAGAAAGAAGTATATACAGTGTTAAAAAATACCTAATGCGACTGAGTTTTCTAAGTTTCTATTTTTGTTGAGGAATTTGGTAGGTTGTGGTGGGAGTTTACTTTCAGTATTGTTTATCGGTAGCAAACATAATTTTACAACTGGGCGTAAAATTTTTCCCTTCTTTGTGATTACTTCAGCAACTCGTACTTTGCTGTCTCGACCATAGATGACGCTGTTAACGCGACCCAGGAGCCACTCGGTAGGTGGGAGTAAGTCTTCTTTGACTATAACAATATCGTTTAGTTTTAAGTTGTCGCGTTCCTTTTGCCATTTATAACGGCGTTGAAGCTCGGTTATATATTCAGACTTCCTCCGTCGAGCAAAAATATGTTGTAGCGCTTTTAATCTTTCCCAGCGTTTTAGGAATGGCATGTCTTCGAGCGGAGGTTCAGCAGGTGCTTCTGGTAGTGCTGTAATTGGAGCTCCTCGAAGTAAATGTCCTGGGGTCAGTGGCAGAACTTCATTCGGATTATCAGTAAGAGGCGATAGAGGTCGCGAATTCAAAATGGCTTCGATACGAACTAAAAGCGCACTGAATTCTTCGAAGGTGAAGAATAGGTTATTGGTAACTTTCTTCAGGTGAGACTTCATGCTCTTTACTGCGGCCTCCCAGAGGCCACCCATATGAGGTGCATATGGCGGTATAAAAGACCAGGTAACGCACAATGTAGAGTACTTTTCGATTCGAGTTTTTTCAGTAGATTTCAAAAACTCATGGTGGTTTTTTAGAAGAGCGTAGCTTGCACCGACGAAGTTTCGACCGTTGTCGGAGAACATGGTCTTAGGGAGCCCTCTGCGCCCGGTAAATCAGTGAAAGCAGGCTAGAAAGGCATCGGTTGAGAGGTCTGAACAGACTTCTAAATGGACTGCTCGAGAAGAGAAGCATACGAACACAGCAACATAACTTTTGAGGACCTTGGCATTTCTCACCGTAGAGGATTTAATGCTAAATGGACCAGCGAAATCGACACCGGTATATGTGAAGGGCAGGGAAAAGGTCACACGTTCTGGGGGGAGTGCGGCGATGATTTGGTGCTGGACCTTATGCATATAGATCGTGCACGCCTTGCATTCTTTAATACATTTTCGTACAAGATTTTTTAATCTTGGGATGTAGAATCCCTGGCGAATCGCACGTAGCATTATATGGGTAATAATGCGATGGGTAAAATTAACTAGGAGCCTCGCAAATTGAGACCCTTCTGGCACAATAACTGGATGACGTTCCTCGTAACTTAAGCCTGCATTAATAAGCCTGCCGCCAACTCGTAAAAGGTCGTCCTTATCCATAAAAGGATTCAAGTTAAGTAATCTGCTTTTGCGGCTTAACGGTCTCTTTTCTTTCAGGCAATCATAAAAATATCTCTTTTGAGCGAGCGCGATGAGTCGAGTTTTCATTGAGCTAATTTCTTGAGCTGTAATAAACTTTTCGGTGGAAAATGGTTTCTTGAGAACTCGGTTGACGAATCTAAGTCGATAACAAAGAATTCGCAACGCCCTTTCAAAAGATGAAAATTCTTCTAGGACATCTGTGCAGTTTATGTCAAGATGAAAGTTGATGATGGACTTTTTTGTCTCCAAGTCGACTGGGTCAAACGTACGAGGTATTGGCCACAATGGTGTGGGAAAGTGTAGCCAGGTGGGCCCATGCCACCAGAGTTGATTGTCTGCAAGTTCCTGCGGGGAGCATCCTCGAGTGCCCATGTCTGCATGATTTTCCTCAGTTTTGACATATTTCCAGTGTTGCGCGCTGGCGATGCTGATGATCTGAGTCACGATTTGCGACAAAAGTTTTTAACGTGTAGGGAGGTTTTTGCAACCACCCCAGGACTACGGACGAGTCTGTCCACAAAAATAGGTGAACTGGCAATTCGTGACTGCACTAAGGACGAGCTTAGCCAACAATAAAGCTCCACACAATTCGAGTTTCGGAACGGTAGTCCGCTTAATCGGGGCCGCTTTCGTTTTTGCAACTAGCAAGTGGCTACTTATTTGGCCTTCTATATTTTCTGTTCGAATGTATACCGAACCACAATATGCCTTCTCTGAGGCGTCACAGAAGCCATGTATCTGAATTTTGTATCCTGGAGAAAAATCTACCCATCTAGGTATTTTAATTTTCGAAATAAATGGCAAGTTTTTTAAAAATAAATTCCATTTCACAAGTATGTGTGGAGGTACCCCAATCGGACTTTGCTTCCTATAATTCTTCCATCAAAGTTTTAGCAATAATGACGACTGGGCCTAACCAACCTAGGGGGTCGAATAATCTCGCTATTACCGACAAGATTTTACGTTTTGTAGCAGATGGGGTAATCTCAATTGTCTCTACAGCATAGTAGAATATATCCGCCAACGCATTCCAACGAATTCCCAATGTTTTTAAAGTGCTGGAGTCATCAAACTTCAAGAAATCTTCGTCTAGAAGATCCTCCCGGGGCAAACTTTCGAGTAAAAACTGATCATTTGCTGTCATCTTTTTAAGGGGAAGCCGCCTGATTTCAAAGCTGTGATAAGCTCCCCTTGTTTCTGCTTGGCCTCTTCTGTCCGGGGGATACACGCTTGTCCGGTGACACATGTCATCCATGTAGACCTCATTTTTCAAAATAATCGATGCTTTGGGGTACAAGTATCTGCAATCATGACCTAGCCCAAGTAGAGTCCTAATCGCCAAAAAGGGGGCGCAATTTACGCCGAACGTAACAGTTTTAAGCTGAAATGAATTCACATATCCCTCAGCTTGGTTACGGAATAAGATCTGTTGATAAGGGCGATCTGCTTCATGCATCAAAATCTGCCTATACATCTTCTGTATGTCTCCAGTGAATACGTATTTGTAATTCCGGCATCGTAAAACGAGCTGCATCAGATCCGTTTGAAGAGTAGGACCCTGGTAGAGCACGTCGTTTAATGAAAAGCCACTTCCTGTCTTCTTTGAGGCATTAAACACAACTCGAACTTTTGTTGTTTTGCTTTCGGGCTTGATGACCGCGTGGTGGGGTAGATAGAACGACTCCACTTTTTCTGCTTTGGGTTCAAAATGTACAACTGGGTCCATGTGGTCCAAGTCGAGGTATTCGTGGAGAACTTCAGTGTACTGCGCTTTCAACTGTGGAGTTTTATTTTCTCCATTCTGTGGTACTGCGCAAGAGCCATATTTCGGGAGGGGCCTAGAAAAATCTCTTTCGGAAAATGTTCCTTAAACGGTAGTCGCACCACGTAACGTTCATCAGATTGTCGCGTTGTGGTACGTTTGAAATAGTTTTCGCAATAGTTGTCGCTTTCAGACTGAAAATCTGGTTTTTCCGCCTCTTCTTCGCAAGGCGAAACAAAAGTATGAAAAGATTGAACTTTAGTCTCTGGCTCAGGGCCTAGCAAATACCATCCGAAGTGGGACTCTCGAGCTTCAAGATTATTGCCAATATTCAATTTTACGCCGCTCAAATTAATAAAGGGCAGGTAATCACTACCAATAATCATTTCAATTGCAGCAGGTTTGTAAAAATAGGGATCTGCAAGTTTCAAACCTTTTATACTTTTTACCGTTTGAATTGGGATCGGCCGTGAAGGCATAAAATGTGCCAATGTTGGTACCACAATCGCTCGGATTTTAATTTTAAAATCGGATATTCGAGATTTAATTGTGACATAGCACCTTCCTTTCGAACTTCCTACCACCGTATCACCGAACCCTGATATTTCGCTATGATGGCGCTCTAGGGGGATAGCGCCTTAGGAGAAAACGTATCAATTAATGCGCGAACAGTGAATTTTTCGCCTAAATGCTCGACATGAACCAAAGCGGTGGGTAAAATGGTAGTTCCGCTCTGTTGAGATAAATTAACCTGAACCGACTCCCCATTTGCACCCGAAGTGGCAGATCGTCCCGATTGAGAATCGGATGGCCTCGTGTTACTCTGAGTACCCGACCCTGATGGCCTTTCGTTGTCTCGAGACTGCTGATGAGTTGGCGCCCTTTGAGTGGGAGCCTTTTTCACTTTATCTTCTTTAATATGCAACATGGTGTGATGCCTTTGATTGCATCTGTTGCAGCTACTGGTGCTCTGACATTTCGTCTTAAAAAATGAGTGGGTGAAAAACAATTCGCACAAAATTTGTTCGCATAAACATATTTGATTCTAGCATGGACTGACAATCCCTTCAAATATTTGCAGAATCGTAATGGATGATTCTGTTGGCATTTCTTGCAGCTAAATTTACCCTTATCAGGTTGAGCATCAGAATAGAAAACTTGAGATTTGGAGATATTACTGTCTCGGCTGGGCGGTTTCCTCAAATTCGTAAAAGTTTCCAAAGTTTCAATTCTCTCAGACAGAAATTTGTTAAGTTGTTGCCAGGTAGGCAATTTCTTATGGTTAGTCAGAGAATCTTCCCACGCACGCTACGTTTCTTCAGGGAGTTTTGAAGTGCAAATATGCATGAGCAAGGGGTCATTATCCGCTACCTCAACTTGAAACGAACTAATAATAGACAATCCATCGCTGACCGTATTTTGAAGTTGCCTTAAAAATATCAAAGTTTCATTCTGAGGGGCCTGGATGCCATAAATTTTCCTAATTTGATTTTTTTTTTTTTTTTTTTTTTTTTCATTATTTATTTATTGAATCTTCATATATTAAATATGAACTAACAATAATTTATCAAATCTTATACTAATACTTTATTTTTGTCCTGCCAATGCTAGACGAAAATTTTTCTCTTCACGGTTTCTTTTCACATATGTAGATGTTTAGCGCTCTTCTTGTCTGATGAGTCCTGCTGTATCTCTTCTCCTTAATCTAGAGTGGCCGCTGTAATTTAAAATATTTCGAGCTAGTGGATTTGGGTGCGACTCAAGTCTTTTTAAATATTTTACTGCATAGTTCGTAATAATAGTTTTTACTAACGGCACATTGAGATCCTTGTGAATATTTGAGTTTTTAACATACCAGGGAGCGGCTGTGATTATTCGAAGAAGTTTATTTTGTCGCCTTTGAATTTTTTCGATATTAGAAGCCGAGGCAGTGCCCCATAACTGAATACCGTAGCACCAAATTGGTTTTAAGATAGAGTTGTAAAGTAGAAGTTTACAATCCAGACTAAGAACAGAGTTTCTTCCAATAAGCCAATTAAGTTGAATTGCTTTTAGTTTCATTTGTGTTAGTTTTGCTTCTATATGGCATTTCCATGTTAAACGGCGATCTAGATGAATTCCGAGATATTTTACATGCGATTGTTGGGGCACTAATTGATTATTGATTTTAATAGGGGAACATGACTCCCGACGCAAGGTGAATGTTATATGTACGCATTTTTGCTCATTAACCTTTATCCTCCATTGTTTTAACCACTTTTCCAGTTCAAATATATGATCCTGCAAGTAGCGAGAAGCTTCATGACAGTTTTCGTGCACGCTTAAAAAAGCTGTATCATCAGCAAATGTTGAAGTTAGGGTGTGGTTGTTTGTTGGCATGTCTGAGGTATATATTAGGTATAACAGTGGGCCCATGATGCTTCCCTGAGGGACTCCAGCGTCAATTGGCTGAGGAGAACTTATAAAAGCACCTTCTTTAATAATAAACTTTCGACCGACTAAGTAGCTTTCTAACAGCTTGTGTGTGTTTACTGGTAAATTTAGCTTCAATTTATGTAATAAGCCTTCATGCCAGACTTTATCAAAAGCTTGAGAAACATCGATGAAGAGGGCGGAACAATATTTTTTTTCTTCAAAGGTTTTTCTTATGGCGTTTACTATACGATGGGTTTGTTCAATTGTGCTATGTTCTCTTCTAAAGCCGAATTGATGGTTTGGAATACATCTATTTACATTTAAAATTGGGGTTAATTTTGACACTAACAGCTTCTCAAACAGCTTTGATATATTAGACAATAAGCTTATAGGTCTATATGACTCAACTTTTGTAGGATCCTTTCCTGATTTAGGTATCATGGTAACTAATGATACTTTCCATTCCTGAGGGTAGTATTCAAGGCGTAAAATAGCATTAAAAATAAAGAGAATAATTTTCTTTGCTATGCTGGGTAGCTCCAAAAGCATTTTGTTACTGATCTTATCAAAACCAGGGCCTTTCTTCGGGTTTAAATCATGAATAGCCTTTTCGATTTCGCTTATCTCAAATCTTAGTGGAACAGCTGCTCTAACAGCAACAGGTGGTAACTCGACCGCCATATCGAGAGATGTGTGAGCGGTAAATACGGTTTTCAAATGATTAACAAGAAGATTTCCTTTTTCTATATCATTTCTTGCCCAACTTCCGTTTAAGTTTCTTAATGGTGGTTTAGTGATAACTGGTCTTTTAAGATTTCTAGCTGCACGCCATAATGAGTAGTCTGATTGGGAGTTGCATCAAGTTCCTTAAGATATTTTTCAAAGGATGCAGTTTTTTGGGACTGCAGTAACTTTCTTAGCCTTTTTGTGCACTCTTTTAATAAAGTCTTAAGTTGGGGGGATCTGTGCAATTGCCACTCTCTTCGAACTCTCCTTTTTTCAGTCAATAGACGCTCGACATCTACAGAATATATGATATTGTTTTTGGTTTTTTTGAGGGTTGTGCTGGAATGTTGAACAGCTAGTTTGAGATAACTGTCAAAATTAACAATAGCGAGATCCACGCTCTCCGGTGTGCTAAGCGGAATATTTTCTGTGCAATGGGCACTAAGATATTTTTTATATTTTAACCAATTTATTTGTGAGGGTGATTTGGATAAGTACCCAGACGGCGATACGATTCTATTTGGAATCATTATAGTAACAATTGTAGGTGTGTGGTCGGAAGATAATTCTAAGGAAGCCTCAACATAAATCGTTTCTGCGGGGATGTTTTTAACCACTCCAAAATCTATGACATCTGGAACTTTTTGCTGATCAGTAGGCCAATATGTTGGTTCACCGCTCGCGACCACATTTAGATCCATTTTACGAATTGTGTTAAACAAAACACGACCCTTAGGCGTAATAAGTCGTGACCCCCAGAAAGTATGTTTAGCGTTATAATCGCCAGGAAGCAGGGTCCTAATGCTGTGAAGTATTTATTATATTGGCTTTCTGATATTGAAAATCTAGGTGGTGAATATATTGATGAAATAACTAGGTTTCGATTTAATTCCTCAACGCAAATGGTCGTTGCTTGGAGATAATCTTCACGATGATCACACATTAAGTAGTGTTTTACTCGGTTTTTTATCAAAATGGCAGAACCTCCACAAGCTCTACCTCGAGGGTCCTTGGTATCATATAATATATAACCATTGATTTTAAACGTATTTCTCGAGGTCAGATGAGTTTCAGAAACCATCATAACATCGATTTGTTTATTTTTAAGGAAGTATTCTAGTTCATTTTTATGTTGGCGGATGCCGTTTGCGTTCCAAAAGCAAATTTTTAGACAGTTCATGGCTTATTTAGTACAGCTTGCAATAACATCGATTGCATTCTTAACATTTCTTGCATCATGTTACCCATTGTGTTGGTAAAATTGTTAACGGTTTGCACTAATGTTTCCATGGTTTTTTCTAGCCGAGTTAAATTAGAAGTGGGAATTTCGTCATTATTTGGTAAATCACCTTGCAATGGCATATGATTAGATTTTAAGACATTAGCGTACGAGGTTCTGTTATTATTTGGCTGCGGTATTTGAACGCCGTTAGTGTTTTCTTGATAAGTTGCCTGCGTTTGAGGGGGATTAAGTTTCTGTCCAACAGAACGCTTGACAATAGAATATACCGGACATCCTCTATAGTTGGCAGTGTGATTACCACCACAGTTGCTACATTTTTTTTACATTAGGGTCATTTTTTGACTTATCACACTGAACGGTACCATGTAGTTCTCCACATACGACACAAACAGGGGGTAAATAGCAGTATGCCCTAGTATGACCAAATTCTTGGCAGTTTAAACACTAAACGGGCCCATTTCTTTTGTGCGGCTCTTCTATCGTTATTTTCCTGTACAGGATGTATTTTAAACTGTAAATGGGATGCGTTTCATTTTTTTTTAGCTTTACGTCGCCGGGCTCTAACTCCACTCGAAATAGTGGTTGGGGATTTTTTTCCCTATTTTTAATATTTGTAACATTTTTAATTTTGAAACCCTTTTCTTCTAAAAATGTTTTTATTTCGTCTGGGTCCACGCATGAGTCAATGCCCTTTATCACAACCTGCAGACCTTTGCTGCTTTTCAGCTGGTAAGTATAGAAGCTTTTTTTAAGTGCTTCAAACTTATTAATTAATTTACGAAAATCATTCTCATTATTAATCTGTATTTTTGTTTCGTTAATATTACCACGCTTGATTGCAGCTACGTAAAACGAATTTTCACCTATCACCGATATTAAACTTTTTATTAGCTCACTTGAGTTTTGCTCTCTAAGATATATCGGGGGTGGCTTCGACGATTTTATGACGTTGGGTGTTTCAGAAGATTCATCCTCCGGAATTGCAAAACGATTTTGCGAGTTTATTCTATCAAAAGATGGAACTTTCGAGGCAGAGGCAACAGCTGAAGAGGCAGGGCTGCGACCACGTTTAAGCACTGTTATATACCTATCCATACCAACTTGCACTTGTGGTTTTTGACAACTTTTTTCTTGTTTGTTTAACATTGCGTCTATGTTTGGGATTATGGTAACAGTGGTAACGCTTGTATTGTTTTCTGTTGTTGTGTTTATTTCCACATTGCTTTCACTAGCATGAATATCATTTACTTTTGTTGTTGTTTCATTGTTATTACTCATATAGAGTTGTTTTTGTTTTTTTCACCGTTTTTTTATTTTTTTGTTTTTATTTTTTTTTTTTGTTGACTATGCTCTTTTTATTATGTATAATGTTGTTACACCGAGATAATAAAATAAAAAAAGAATAAATATTTTTTTGCACAGATTATTTGCAAGTATGTATGTGCGTACATACATACATATGTAGGTATATTTTTTTTTACTTGAATTTTTTTTTTCTTAATTTTTTTATAGTTATTCTTTTGTTCACTTTTATATTGAGCGTCCAAATTCGCTTGTTAAACTGATATTATTAACTAATTTATGTTAAAAAAAAAGAACCGTATGCGGAGTTAAAAGAAACACGTCTTTTCTCATCGAGCCCGACCGACTGAATTTGATCCTAATTTGATTGTTAATTAACATTCGCTTATTTTCGTAGCGATTTTTCAAAGCCTGCCAAGCTAGCTCAAAATTAGCATCTACCAACTCATAATCTTTTATGAGCTAGTAGGCCTCCCCCCTCGTTTTGCCTAGCAAATAATATAATTTATGAGCTGAAGCTACCGATGGCTCCTTTCCAACCACTGCCATAAACATATCCCTAAATGCTGGCCATTTGTTGAAACCCCCTTCAAACGTTTGAATTTCGACCGCAGGTAACTTAAGCGACGACTGACGCACGGCTGGTCCTTGCTGTTCTGGAGCCTTAGCTTTTAGCATTTCCATTATTTTAGCCTTGATAATTTGGTACTGCTCACACGCATCTTCGTATTTCACAGTAATTTCATCGGTAAAATCTTCTTCCTCCTTTACTTTTTCATAGCCTGTGATGAGTTCTTCAAAAGTTACCACCATTTTCACCCATCTTCTCTCCAATTCAGACTGCTTTACCTTTAAAAGCGAAGTCGTCAATACCTCTGGAGAGATATTCTCAAAAGTAGAACAGAAAAGCACCTCTTGGCGAATGTCGTATTTACATGTTCTTTCAGAACCCATTTTTAAAATTTTATATCAAAAGCCTCAAATATTTTATACCTTAACGATTTCACCAGCCGAAATGAAAAATTTACAAAAAATAATCGTGAAGAAATTCAACCTTATACAAAGGTATATTAAAATTATTCGCGACGAATGAAAGCGCTGCAGAATGTTTAAAAACCAGCTTTTAAATTTCACCAAAAAAATATTCGCCTCAAACTGCCAAAAAAATTTGCCAAATTGTTTGTATTTTAATGTAGTTTTATTTTCTCAAAACTTTTTATTTCTTTTCCTCTATCACCATTAAATTATTTTCAATATTTAGCCACAAATCAATTTTACTCAGATTCTGTAAAAATTTTTTTTTAAAAAATCTACTCATCAAATTCCAAATATAATTATAATAATTGTGCTTTAAATTAAATCATTCAAAAATTACGCACTCTTTTCCTCAAACAATTTTTAAAAAATAATCGAACACACTTCACAACAAATTTAGAACGGGTTGTTCATAAGCATTAAATTTTTGCCTTAAATATGTACCACTTGTAGGGTCACCTTGTAAATTTTTTGTTTAAATTTACCTCTTTTCGGTCCACCCTTTTTATTCCAAAATTTAGTAAATATGATGTATTTTTGCATTCAACATTTATGCTATCGTTCAAAACATGCGCACCACTTGAAGGGAGACCCTTTAAATTGTCCTTAAAAAAAATTATCACTCTTCGAATCACCCTTTTATTTTCCAACTTCAACAGACTCGTTGTCACTGTGCATCCAAGTATAACGATGCTTACAAAAAATTTGTGTACCACTTGAAAGGTCACCGTGTGAATTTTTCCATAAAAAAACTTCTTTGTTATTCTTATATTTTTTTCCTTACAACTATGCCACAACACTGTCTTCTTTTTAGTTTAAATTTCCCGTACCAAATTCTTCACAAAAATATATAATTGTTATTCCACACACTCACCCTTATACAGCCTCTACTCGCCTTGTTGTTGTTGTTTTTCTTCTGCGGTTTTTTTTTTCTTATTTAATTCAATTGCTCCGGCAGAACTTCAGTGGTTGGTTTTTTCTGTTTTTAAACTCACTTTTATATTTGAACATTTTTCGGTATTCTTTTTTTTTAAGTCACTGCCGTTTTTTGTTTGTTTTATTTTTATTATTTAATTTATTTTAATATTTTCCACAATATTTTTTCGTTTAACTTGCTCAGCGCGCGTTTAACTTGTGCAGTTGTCGGCAAAAAAAAAATCAATTGTACATAACAAAGTTAGGGAAACTGGTGGAATTGAAACACTTGTTAATGAGTGTGACGAGCATGGCAATTATATTTAACGGCAGTGCGCATGTCTTAAAAAAAACTCCGTTGTTTTTTCTTATTTACCAGTGTGGTACTTTTTATCAGTGTTGGCACGATATGGATTTTTTTCTATCAGTGATGGAATCTTATTAAATTTTAAGGTTATGTTCGATACCTTGTTTGACTATGATTATGCAGTAATTGTAATCAATTTTTTAAGCACTTTCATTTAATTACACAATCGCATTAAATATAATTAAAACACTGCACTTACCCAATCTAATCCTTTTGTTGATTCTTAACGTTTACCTTTTTGATTTTTCTCTCGAAAATCAATCGTCTTGTAGACCTTTCTGCCTTCTTGGAATATTTAGCGCAATTTTTTCCTTTTGTTGGATCGGGATACACCAAAGATTTTTCTGCACGCAGCCCTCTTGACTGTGGTTGATGTCGTCGTTGTTGCGGTAGAACAATTATTGACGACAGTTCAAATGTGCCTTAGTTGTTACGATAGAACAACTGTTGAAGACACTTTGTGGACAGATTTTCCACTGGTTCATTCAATCCCAGCTCTTCTAGGATTTTTACGAAGGACCAAAATGTGGGCTAGACTTTCTTCCTAGCCGCTGAGTATTGTGAAAAAATAAAAACACGGTTGGTCTTTATTTTCAATTCTTTCAAAAAAGATTTTTATTGAGCTTCTTGCTCCTTCTGTTGTGAGATTAATACTAACACTAAAAAACTTTAATAATTGTAGGTTCGTAGTAACCAAATAAGACTCAAATAAAAAACAATCTCAAGAGACAATTATAGCAAAAAAAAAAGTAAAAGAAACCTTGAGAATTACTCTACACTTAGAGAAAAGGAAATACAAATTCAAAAAACAAAATTCAAAATTAAAGAAAATTACAAAATTAAAGATTTAAGATTAAAGAAATAAAATAAGAAAAAAATAGATAAATAAAAATTAAAGCAGAATAAAGAAAATTAGAAAAAAAATAAAATAAAGTCTGAAGTCGCTTCAACATCCATCGTCTAAATTTATCATGGTTTTGAAACAATTAAGCAAATTAATCCCTATTATAAATGTATACTGTCTTCCTTTTAAATCGGTAAATTTCCATCTAATTTTTTAATTATACGGACTATTAAATTCATCCGGTGCATCTGTTAAAACTTCGTATTTTATTATATCCTTCTTGTTTATGGTACTATAGTGAATTGGTTTTATCTTCTAGGCTAATAGTCGCTCCTGTATCTATTAGTGCTTTGTATATTTGTCCTTTTATTTTTATGTTTATGATGGGTAAATAGTCGGAGGCGGTCTCTGAAAAAAAGTATGTCTATTATCTGGATTTGATTTCATTTCTTGCTCTTCAACTTGGACTGTCTGACTATAATTACTTGTTGTGTCCTTATTATCCACTAACATTCGCTGGTCTTGCCTAAATTGTTTACAGTAATTTGGACTGCAATATTGTCTAGGGTTTCCTACCTGTTGCGAAAATCCGTGAACGTTATTTATTTGTATATTATCTATTTCCATAGGTTCTCCTTGCCCTTGCCTAGGTTGCGTAAAGCGATTTTGGCTTACGAAATTCCTAGGGTTTCCTGGCTGTGGCAACCGTTGGAAATTACCTGAATTGTTTTGGGCCCTATATTGTTCTGCATTATTTTGTACTCTATATCGCCCTGAGTTATTTATTTGATTGTTCTTAAAATTAGGATTATAATTACGATTGTAGCTAGGGTTGTAATTATGATAATAGTTATCATTGAAATTTCCTTGTGTTTTATAATTTGTATTTCGATTAGAATTTGTATTATTAAATTTATTTGTCTTAATTTTTTTATATTCCTCCCTGATACAGCTGTCTTCAAATCGTCTTCTGGTTAGTATTTTAAGTATGTAATTTATGTTTCTTTCGTCGTATATTTTGTCTAATAGTATGCCCTGCGTCATTTCCTTTAAGTTATTGACTAAAATACTATCTACGTTTGATAAGTCAATGTAATGGTCATTGTGGTAATATACTGTCAATTCGTCCGCTTTGTATATAATATTTTGAATTTCAGTTATAAGTTCGCTTACCGTATTTACTCTTAAATTTGATAACATCTTGTATATTTGGTGAGGTTCCACATTAGGCCTGTACCGTAACTTGAGGGTTTCTTTAATCAATGTCCAGTTGTCGGGTTCTGGGATATTTATTACTGCATCTTTTGCTTGTCCCTGTATAGTTTTATAGAAAATCAGCTTCACTGCTTCTCTTCGTAAGTTGTCTTCCAGTTTTGTTGATAACAAATATTCGGTGCTGCAGAAAAAACTATTTACAGTTACGTCACCAGTTCCCGTAAATACTGGTAAATGATTGATAGTCTGGAGTACGTTTTCTCTGGAACTGTTGCGTAAAGGTGGGGTTTGTTGTTGTTGTAACTGTTGGTGTTGGAGTTGTTGTTGTTGGTGCTGAGTCTGTTGTTGCAATTCCGTGTAAGCTTGCTTTAAACGTTCAAGTTGTTGATCCTTTCGGGTCACTTCCTCTGCTAGATTTATTTGTAATTGCTCCTAAATTCTTGGTCTTTGTTGATCAAAATGATGGGCTCTGTTACGTTTCTTGGTTAGCCACGAAATTTTTCAGGTTACGATCAATGCAATTAAAAAATTTACACACTTTTTTTTTTTTTTTTTTAATTAATGGTTTCCCATATGTTAATTGTTCACTGCATTAAATTAGCTTTTACTTAATTTTTTTTTTTTTTTTTTTTTTAAATATATTAAATATGAACTAACAATAATTAATCAAATCTTATACTAATACTTTATTTTTGTCCTGCCAATGCTAGACGAAAATTTTTATCTTCACGGTTTCTGTTCACATATGTAGATGTTTAGCGCTCTTCTTGTCTGATGAGTCCTGCTGTATCTCTTCTCCTTAATCTAGAGTGGCCGCTGTAATTTAAAATATTTCGAGCTAGTGGATTTGGGTGCGACTCAAGTCTTTTTAAATATTTTACTGCATAGTTCGTAATAATAGTTTTTACTAACGGCACATTGAGATCCTTGTGAATATTTGAATATTATATTATTTTGTCGCCTTTGAATTTTTTCGATATTAGAAGCCGAGGCAGTGCCCCATAACTGAATACCGTAGCACCAAATTGGTTTTAAGATAGAGTTGTAAAGTAGAAGTTTACAATCGAGACTAAGAACAGAGTTTCTTCCAATAAGCCAATTAAGTTGAATTGCTTTTAGTTTCATTTGTGTTAGTTTTGCTTCTATATGGCATTTCCATGTTAAACGCCGATCTAGATGAATTCCGAGATATTTTACATGCGATTGTTGGGGCACTAATTGATTATTGATTTTAATAGGGGAACATGACTCCCGACGCAAGGTGAATGTTATATGTACGCATTTTTGCTCATTAACCTTTATCCTCCATTGTTTTAACCACTTTTCCAGTTCAAATATATGATCCTGCAAGTAGCGAGAAGCTTCATGACAGTTTTCGTGCACGCTTAAAAAAGCTGTATCATCAGCAAATGTTGAAGTTAGGGTGTGGTTGTTTGTTGGCATGTCTGAGGTATATATTAGGTATAACAGTGGGCCCATGATGCTTCCCTGAGGGATTTACTTAATTGCGTCCACTATTTTGTAATGTTCACTGAATTAAGATTTGATTTTATTTTCACTTTTATTAACTGTGACCACTACTTTTAATGTTCACTCAGTTCATTTTGTTAAAAGTTTATTATATAAGGAATTTTTTTTTCCGAAGGATTCGCAAGATATCCTTTTATTTAATTATTGATTATTCGTTAGTTCGAACACTGTATCCTGTCCCTTGACTTTGGATACTACCGACTGTGCCACTTAAGTGTTGTGTTTTATTTACTAAAATAAAAAAAAAACTATTTTTTTTTTGTTGTTTTAAAATTTTTGTTATTTATTTAATTTTGTCTAAAACGTTTTTGTTTTATTTAAAACTTTATTTAGTTTTATTTAACTTCTCCTCCAGAGGATGTAACCAAGACTGACTCTACAACTTTTTATTTTATTAACATGATACTTTTATAATTGTTTTGGATTGGCTGACAATGCAAACTTGCTAAATTTGCATTATTTTACCGCGACACTTTAATTGTTGCATTAACATGATTTTGATTGGCTGAAAACGCAATTTAGTTAAATGCAAAATTGCCAATTTTGGATATTTAATTTCATTCATACATACAGTTTTGCAGAAACCCACAAACTTCGGACACAGTAACAGTAACGCAGAGTTTCAAACCTTATTTATTTTAAAGCCAATTCCACCTCTCAAGAAGTCCTTCAAGAGCAAACGTTTTAAGGCCAAGTCTAAATTTCACAGCAAACTGTTTGAAAAGCATAAAGGTTGCAAGTCACTTTACCAATTTACAATGACTTATTTACTATTCCCGGGTTTCGGCACGAAATAATGTATGAGATTTTTCTTAAGTTGAAATAATTCCTACTTTTATTTTAACTTTAATAAAATAAAACAGGATAATTTTAAATATTTATGTTTATTACAATTAATTATTTTAAAGAATTATATATGAGGTAAAAATAGTCTGGACGCAAGTGAAAAATCAAAAAAATCTTTGAGTTTTAAGAAGAGCCAAAAAATATGTGTAACAGTACTTGATAATTATTTATTGACTACCAGTATTTTCATTATTACCTTAATGCAATTGGGGGATTTCATGTCATTTGACCCAACTTTTGAAATGACGTCTTCCGATTTGGATGAAATTTGCACCAAGGTTAGTCTTTTGGATAGTAGTTTAGACACAAGATTTTCAACAAGATCGGTCAAAAATCTTCTGAGTTGGAGGGGGTAAAAATTTGACATTTTGGCCAAACAGGTGTTCTTTCTCATCTATGTAATTTATTACCTATTGGTGCTAGCAAAATTTGTCCCAAACAAATTAGATAGCTATTTCTTCAACCTTCCTAAAAAAGGCAGATAAAAGTCTTAGGAAAAATTTTGGCGTTGGAAAATGAATGACGGTCGGCGTCGCATTGCTCCCCTCCATAAAGCAGCAGCGAAATCAACAGCTGAACCTAGTAACGCCAAGAAAGGATTTTCAAAAATAGCAGAAAATGAAAGCGATACATAGGGAGGATGAAAGACATTGTATTTGAATATTTGCAAGACTTAAACACTTCATCAGCTCACTAATATTTTTAGTCGCAAGAAAATAAATACGAACGACAATGTAAGCAAGTCGATATAAAATTGCGGCCCACTATGCATTTTTTTAGTGTTTGTAAGAACACAAATGTCAAATTGAGTGACATGTTTGTTTATTGTCATTTGGATATAAAAAGCAAAAGTTTTTGAAAAATGGAAAATTTTTTTTATTATAAATATATACATTTCAGAGACTTATTCTATTGAATACATAAATATTTAAGCAACAAAAAATCAACTTTTCAACAACTACAGGCTGCAGCGGAACATATGGAAGAGCATCCTGATATTGCTAGAAGAAGTATTGTCTATGGCCGCAGTAAAGTGTCAACAGAGGACCAGTAGGCGCATTTGAGTAAAAAATGTAATTCAATGGGACGTCATGTACGAACCATCGTTGAGTGGATAAAAGTTAATATCTTAATTTTATGAATTTGCTTCGTTTGTTATTACTAGTACCTATTTGCAGACCTGGGCTGACTTTAAGTCCCTTACCAGAAAAAAACATTGCGGGAAATAATAAAAGTATTCGTTAAACTGATGGTGGTCTCTACCGCATGTGCAATTTAACGGATTTGGAGCAAGTACTCGTATTTGATAGAACACCATTTTTATCTAAATCTGCAGCCCCGAGCTGCGGCATGTTCGGCTACGCAGATTGCATTATTTCTTAAGCAGTTGATCATTATTAGACACACCACCCAGGAGTAGCACAGTGAGAGCGCTAATAACACTTACCATACAACAACAACAAAACTCATCCACAAGGCAATCCACGCTACCGAATAACTCAAGTGACATTCAACCGAATATCACTTCAGCCACACCTATGTATATCAAATGATTGGTTTCTTTTAACGGAAGAATGTATTATACCACAACAGCCATTGCAAAAACGTATGTATACTGGTACTGAGGAACAGTTACCAGGTTGCTCTTCGACCAAAAAGATAAAAGCAAGAAATTAACAAATTTCACTTATTCGTCATCAAGAAATACGTTAAAAATTAATGGTTATATATTATATGATACCAAGGACCCTCGAGATAGAGCTTGTGGAGGCTCTGCTATTTTGATAAAAGCCCGAATCAAACACTACTTAATGTGTGATTATCGTGAAGATTATCTGCAAGCAACGAACATTTGTGTTGAAGAGCTAAATCGAAACTTAGTACTTTCATCATTATACTCTCCACCTAGATTTTCAATATCAGAAAGCCAATATTATAAATATTTTAAATCATTAGGACCCTGTTTCCTAGCCGCTGGCGATTACAACGCTAAACATACCTTCTGGGGGTCACGGCTCATAACACCAAAGGGTCGTGTTTTGTACAATACAATGTCTAAAATGGATTTAAATGTGGTCGCGAGTGGTCAACCAACTTGTTGGCCTACTGATCAGCAAAAAATTCCAGATGTCATCGATTTTGGCGTGGTTAAAAACATCCCCGCAGAAACGATTCATGTTGAAGCTTCTTTAGAATTATCTTCTGATCACACACCTACACTTCTAACTATAGCAAACCCTAATAGAATTGTATCTCCGTGTGGATACTTAGTGACGTCAGCAACACAAATAAATTGGTTAAAATATAAAAAATATCTCAGTAAATTTTGACAATTATCTCAAACTAGCTGTTCAACATTCTAGCATAGCCCGCAAAAACATCAAAAATAGTAAAATATATTCTACAGATGTCGAGCGTCTCTTGACTGAAAAAAGGAGAGCTCGAAGGGAGTGGCAATTGCACAGATCCCCTCAACTTAAAAATTTACTAAAAGAGTGTACAAAAAGGCTAAGAATCTTACTGCAGTCTCAAAAAACGGCTTCTCTGGAAAAATATCTTAAGGAACTTGATGCAACTCCTCAATCTGACTACTCATTATGGCGTGCAGCTAGAAATCTAAAAAGACCAGTTATCACTAAACCGCCATTAAGAAACTTAAATGGAAGTTGGGCACGAAATGATATAGAAAAAGGTAATATTTTTGTTAATCATTTGAAAACCGTATTTACCCCTCATACATCTTTCAATACTGCGGTCGAGTTACCACCTGTTGTTGTTAGATCAGCTGTTCCACTAAGATTTGAGATAAGAGAAATCGAAAAGGCTATTCATGATTTAAACCCCAAGAAAGCCCCTGGTTTTGATAACATCAGTAACAAAATGCTTTTGGAGCTACCCCGCATAGCAAAGAAAATTATTCTACTAATTTTTAATGCTATTTTACGCCTTGAATACTACCCACAAGAGTGGAAAGTATCTTTAGTTACCATGATAACTAAACCAGGAAAGGATCCCACAAAAGTTGAGTCATATACCCCTATAAGCCTATTGTCTAATATATCAAAGCTATTTGAGAAACTACTAGTGTTAAAATTAACGCCGATTTTAAATGAAAACAGATGTATTCCCAATCATCAATTCGGTTTTAGAAGAAAACACAGCACAATTGAACAAACTCATCGAATAGTAAATGTCATAAGAAAAGCCTTTGAAGAAAAAAAATATTGCTCTGCACTCTTCATCGATGTGTCTCAAGCTTTTGATAAAGTCTGGCATAAAGGGTTACTACTGAAGTTGAAGCAAAACTTACCAGCAAACATACACAAGCTGTTAGAAAGCTACTTAGTCGGGCGTCATTTTATTATTAAAGAAGGCGATTTTTTAAGTTCTCCTCAGCCAATTAACGCCGCAGTCCCACAAGGCAGCATCCTGGGCCCTCTATTATACTTAATTTATACTTCGGACTTGCCAACAAACAGCTATACCCATACCTCAACATTTGCGGACGATACAGCTTTTCTAAGCGTACACGCAAACTGTCAAGAAGCATCTCGTTACTTACAGGATCACATATTTGAACTGGAAAGGTGGTTAAAACAATGGAGGATAAAGGTCAATGAGCAAAAATGCGCACATATAACATTCACATTGCGTAGAGAAACATGCCCCCCTATTAAAATCAATAATCAAATAATAACCCAACACTCGCATGTAAAATACCTCGGTATACATCTAGATCGGCGTTTAACGTGGAAATGGCATATAGAAGCTAAATTAACTCAAATGAAACTAAAAGCAATTCAAATAAATTGGCTTATTGGAAGAAATTCTGTTCTCAGCCTCGATTGCAAACTTCTACTTTACAACTCTATCTTAAAGCCAATTGCCTCGGCTTCTAACATCGAAAAAATTCAAAGGCGCCAAAATAAACTTCTTCGAATAATCACAGCCGCCCCCTGGTACGTCAAAAACTCAAATATCCACAAGGATCTCAATGTGCCATTAGTAAAAACTATGATAACGAAATATGCAGTAAAATATTTAAAAAGGCTGGAACTGCACCCAAACCCATTAGCACGAAATATTTTAAATTATGGCGGCCACACTCGATTAAGAAGAAGAGACACTGCAGCACTCACCCAATCAGATGAGCGGTAAACACCTACATATGTGAACAGAAACCGTGATGACGAAATCTTTTTTGTCCGGCACTGGCAGGACATAAATCAAATATTAGGTTAAGATTTGATTAATTATTGTTAGTTCATATTTAGTATATGAAGATTCAATAAATAAATACTGAGAAAAAAAAAAAAAAATTCGTCATCAAATACGCGCGAGTTGTCAGCTGCTTCAACAAAAAAACAGGCCGAGGCCACTAAAACATTAGCTGAAGCAGCGAAAGCCCTTGTTACAGCAGTGACACGAATGCCGGCTGTAGCTGATATACAAGGAGAATCACCCATAAGAAACGCTGAAATTTTAGCATCAATCGACGCGATTCAGTCAGAACTTGCTAGTTACTTTCCAAAAAACTAAATTTTGGTTTCTTATTCTTCAAAATAAGGAATCTATTAATATATGAAAGACAATAATTCAATTATTAAAAACAGGTTCGATTTATTTTACTAACATAAGTATTTTAAAATAATGCATTAATGTGCATATGTACCAGCGTTGCCATTAGTTAAGATGTCCCTTTTTTTGCAAGTTTTTTGAGATGCCAAAAAGATTTTAATTTATTTAAAGTTTTTTCAAGTTTTTTATAAATATATAAAGTTTTTCCAGTTTTTTATAAATACATAACATAAAATTTGCAGTTTATTGGATAAAAATATTAAATGATGTTTTTAGACAATTAAACGATTTTATATTTTCTCACTCCTTTATTAGTGCAACAGTGTTTAATTGTGTATACTCCCTGTAAAGGCTAGTTTACACGGTAATATAATGTATTACGACATGCAAAAAAATGATGTAGAATGAGAAAAATCTTACCATGTAAAAGCAAAATGTATTGAGTAAGAGATACGGATACAAAATTTGACAAACGGTCGGTAAATGTTTATTTTCTAAACCATTTCAGAAATTTATGTATTCTCATCACACCAGAGGTGCATTTTAAAAGTATATATTGAAGGTGGTAACATTTTTATACAATTACAAAAACAACGAAAATCAACGGGTCATGTGGTTTTTTTAAATATTGTAAAACTGTGACCATCTGCTTTTTTGTTATTAATTCAGCTGTTTAATATATTTACTTTTATTTTACTTATACCATCCGTGTAAACATGAAAAGTACTTACAACAGATTTTTATTTTTTTTTTATTTTAAACACGGAGAGAATTTCATAATATTTTGATTCCACAAAGTCGTAATACATTGTATTACCGTGTAAACTAGCCTTAAGTACAACAAGGTCGTTTTTATACATTGACAGTTTTTAGTTAACTTTGTAGTGCGGAAGACATTAAAAAACATGGAAAAATATTTAACGAAAAATGGTTAGAATATAAAATATTTATGCCTATTTTAAATAAAATTTTTTATATTGTGTTAGTCCCTGGAAAAGAAACCACTACAGAGGAAGAAACAAATCAACCGGAGACTCCAAGTTGTTCAACGAAAGCTAAGAAAAATAAACTTGAGAACTAAGTAAAAGCATGGGATAACCATATTTTACGGGAAGGATGGATAACAAAAAAAAATTCCTATTACATTTTGGTATTTTCTTTAAAAATTTGGCACTTTTGAAAAAAAAAGTTTTTTCTTGCGAAAACAATTTTTTTTTCTGAGATAACAAGATTTTTTTTTAAAAATATATGGTAACGCTGATATGTTTGTACAATGTACATTGTACATACATATATTAATAGAACCTATTAATATGTTTAATAAATGTTTATTAAATTTGATGTAATAAATGTAAAAAAAAAATGCAAGCGCAAGGGAAATTATATAAACAATTATTTATTTAAAATATTTATTACATCAAACTTATATTAAAAGGTCGAAGAAAATAAAACTTAATAATGTTTATTAAAATTATTTTTTTATTAAAATGTTCAGTTTCTTCTTGAAAATGAACTGCAACCATTGTAAAATAAAATAAAATTGATATATTTTATACAATTTAGGCGATTTTTTTAAATATATTGGCGACTAATTTGCGAAATTATAGATGTGGATTGCGTTAGCCACGTTATGCCAAGCGAACGACAAGCCGAACGATAATGGGCCGCCTTTTCAAATGAATATCAGTGACTAGTTATCTTTTGCTTTAGTTTGCGTTCGACATCGAGGGCCTGGCTGTTAAACGAAAGTTGTTTACCAACAAAAGTATTTTGAAGGGATTTTCTCATTTCCGGACTTGTGAAGCCTTAGAGGTACCGGGTTTCGAAGATCGAAGGGTAAAAAGTTGGACTTAATTTTATGCCTATCTGCCAGGCGAAAGGATTACTGCTGTTCCAATTAAGAGAGACGCAGATCATCAGCCGTTCAATGTGGGGAGAGACGCTGATAGGTTTGTGGAACGCCAGCAGATGCTTGTGGTCCATTAGGTGCTCCCACTAGGAGAAACAGACGTTAATGAACAGGGGGTAGTTCTAGGCCCTACGAGAATTACTTTATACGTCCTTCTACTCAAGCCTTCGCATCGCGAAAAGAGACAAGATGAGTACCCATTTGCGAGGAACTACCCATTCGCTAGGGTAGACGTAACTCTAAAATGAATTATAGCTCACATAAAGGCCCACACGGAAAAATTGTTTTATCAAAAACAATATCTTGCACTAATATTGAATCAGAAAAAATTGGAAAACAAATGTGCCATTTCTAACCGGTGCTTAGCACAGGTTTATTTGAGTTGACATTCTGTCGGTCGCGCTAGTTGAAGATACCCGTGATCTCTAAGCTCGGCATAAGGTTTATTTTTTATAATAAATTACTTCTTATAATCAACAAAAAAAAAATCAAGCGATTGGTCGCATAAATTGAATATTTTTTATTTAAATAATTTTATTTACAAAAACGTGACTAAATAAAATATTAAAAAAAGAAATACAAGAAAAAGAAAAATATATATGTATGTATGTACATACATACATACACAATCATATATTTTGTTTTTTATTTTTTATTCTCGGTGTTTATAAACAATAAATAATAAGAAGAGCACAACTGTTAAAAGTAAAGTAAAAAACTCTTATGAATGCAAATAATGCATTAACAATAAAACTGAATGAAAGAAACGCATATACCTGTGGTCACAATCCATAACCGCTTAAGTTGAACTAGTTTTTAAGAAAAGGCACTTTATATTTATAAAATCATTCCTGAAAAAATTAATTGCATTAGATAAGCTGGTATTCAGAATCAAAGATTATTGCCCCCCACAATGCTAAAATAAAACATTCCACTTGGCTTCTCTTCTTTATGAGCTGACACAATACCTGCAATTGAAAACTCTGCTTTGATAAAACATGATAACGAATGTGTTATTCATTTTAGAAATATTTAATAAAAACAAATATTAACTCAATTTTTCCTTAAGTCGACATAGGCGGTTATTGCTTGTAACCACAGATATAACAGTGAGTGTCAACGAAACAAATGCAGAAATAAAAAATTAATCGATGATAGCAAATACCTAACGGCTAAAATTATTGCTCGTACGCGATCCCTCTCACCCTCTGTATTTAATAATACGGTTGATACACTCACAGATATAAAAACTGCAAGCGTTGCCTCAACGGCAAAACAAATTTTAATAAGTTATGAAAATATTAATCCGAAATCAGGTATTACTCAGTGTCACAAGTAAAAAGCTTCAAGTACAAGTAGGTATTAATGGGAATATAACAGGGCTTGAACGGAATCGCAGTCCAACCTCTTCAGCAGTTGATTCGGCCCCAAAGGTCGTAAAAGATGGTACAGATAATAGAATAAGTTCGCTAAATCGTTTTGCAATTCTGGATGAGAAATCTCCTGAAGCACAAAATATTATCAAATCTTCTAAGCCAAACTCGAATGAATTAATAAAGAATTTGATCTCGGTAATAGGTAAAAATGTCTTTTTATGTAGCTGCAATAAAGTGTGGTAGTATAAATGATACAAAAATACGAGTTAAGGCAGAATTAGTTTGTACGTTCTGTTCTGTTACGAATCAGCTGTTTTGTTTCTGTTCAATTGAAAGTCTGTATGTGTGGTTTGTTTTTACTTTTTCGTTCTGTTCTGTTGCGGACATATCTGTTGAAAATAGAATTCAACGTTAAGTTACTGCCAACGTGTGTATGTATTAGTTTGTTGTGATATGAAAAAAAATGTAATTTTTTGCGTATGTCTAGAAATATTGGTTTTAATTAAGGATTTTTTAAAAATTGACGTATTTTTGACACAAAATATTAGTTTTTTAATTTTTTGCGAAAAGTTTTTTTTTACAATTTCAATGCTTTTCTTTTTAAAATGATTCCTTTCACAGAAAAAATAATTACAAAATATTTGCTACAGAAAGGAACGAAACAGAACGGCAACGGAAAGTAACAACTAATGAGGCCTTTAATCGTTGATTTTCGTAAAGTAATAACTAAATTTGAAGCACTTAATAAAAACTTTTATACATATGAACTAAATAGCAGTAAAGGGGTTCAGGTAGTGATTAAGGGCGAGATTAAAATGTTTTTAGAAGAGAAGGGCTTCAAAATAAAAAAATGTAATAAAGTTAGAACCCGGCGACGTTAAGCTTAAAAAAACGAAACGCACCCCATTTACAATCTGAAATATATCCTGTATATGAACATTATGATAGAGGAGCCGCACAAAAGGAATGGTCCCGTAAAATGTTTGAAGTCGCAAGAATTTGGTCACACTAATGCATACTGCCATTTAACCCCTGTTTGCGATTTATGTGGAGAATTGCGTGGTACAGCTCTTTGCGATAAGTCATAAAACGACCCAAATGTAAAAAATGTAGCAACTGTGGTGGCAATCAGACTGCCAACTATAGAGGATGCCCTGTATACTCTATCGTCAAGCGCTCGGTTGGATCGAAACCACCTAGTCCACCTCAAATGCAGGCAACAAACCAAGTTATCACTAACATCCAGGTACCGCAGCCTATTAATAACAGAACATCCTTCGCTAACGTCCTAAAATCAAACCATAAGCCAATGCATGGTTATTTGCCAAATAATAACTCCAGTTTCTAATTTAAGTCGTCTTAAAACAACCATGGAAACATTAGTGAAATGGGTAATATGATGCGGGAAATGTTTAGAATGCAATCGATGTTTTTGCAAGCTGTACTTAACAAGCCATGAACTGTTTAAAAATTGGTTTTTCTACCGCAAAGGTCAATCGCCAACATAAAAATGAACTAGAATACATTCTTAAAAGTAAACAAATTGATGTAATGATGGGTTTTGAAACTCATTTGGCCTCAAGAATTACGTTTAAAGTCAATGGTTATATATTATATGATACCAAGGACCCTCGAGAAACAGCTTGTAGAGGTTCTGCTATTTTGATAAAAGCCCGAGTCAAACACTACTTAATGTGTGATCATCGTGAAGATTATCTTCAAGCAACGAATATTTGTGTTGAAGAGCTTAATCGAAACTTAGTACTTTCATCTTTATACTCTCCACCTAGATTTTCAATATCAGAAAGCCAATATTATAAATACTACAAATCATTAGAACCCCTTTTCCTGGCCGCTGGCGATTATACCGCTAAACATACCTTCTGGAATTCCCGACTTATAGCACCAAAGGGTCGTATTATGTTTAATACATTCTCTAAAATGGATTTAATTGTGGTCGCGAGCGGACAACCAACATATTGGCCTACTGATCATCAAAAAATTCCAGATGTCATCTATTTTGGCGTGGTTAAAAACATCTCCACAGAAACGATTCATGTTGAAGCTTCTTTAGAATTATCTTCAGATCACACACCTACAATTGCTACTATAATCAAATCCAGTAGAATTGTACCTCCGTCTGGTTACTTAGCGAAGACAACCATACAAATAACTTGGTCAAAATATAAAAAATATCTCAGCACCCATTGCACAGAAAACATTCCGCTTAATACAGCGGAGAACATGGATCTCACTATTATTTTTTTTGACAGTTATCTTAAACTAGCTGTTCAACTTTCTAGCATAACCCTCAAAAAAATTACAAACAATAACATATATTCTACAGATCTCGAGCGCCTCTTGACTGAAAACAGGAGAGTTTGAAGAGAGTGGCAATTGCACAGATCACCCCAACTTAAGACTTTATTAAAAGAGTGCACAAAAGGATAAGAAAGTTACTGCAGGCTCAGAAGGCTTCCCTGGAAAAATATCTTAAGGAACTTGATGCGACTCCACAATCAGACTGCTCATTATGGCGTGCAACTAGAAATCTCAATAGACCAGTTATCTCTAAGCCACCATTAAGAAACTTGAATGGAAGTTGGGCAAGAAATTAAATATGTATTTACCCTAATATATCTCATGATATGGCAGACAAGCTCCCCTAAGATTCGCGTTAAGTGAAATCAAAAAGGCTATTTGTGATTTAAACAATAAGAAGGCATCCGGTATTGATAAGATCAGTAATAAAATGTTTTTGGAACTACCTAGTATAGCAAAGAAAATGATTCTTATTATTTTTAATGCTATTTTACGCCTTCAATACTACCCTCAAGAATGGAAGGTTTCCTTAGTAACCATGATAAAAAAGCCAAGAAAGGATCACACAAAAGTTTAGTCATACAGGCATATTAGCTAATTATCTAATATTTCAAAGCTTTTTGTGAAACTACTAGTATCAAAATTAGCGCCGACTTTAAATGAAAATAGGTGTATTCCAGACTATCAATTCGGTTTTAGAAGAAAGTACAGCAGCATTGAACTAACTCAACGAATAGTAAATGTCATAAAAAAAACCTTTGAAGAAAAAAGTTACTACTCAGCACTCTTCATCGATATTTCTCAAGTTTTTGATAAAGTCTGGCATAAAAGATTTTTTCTGAAATTGCATCAAAACTTACCAGCAAACATACACAAGCTGTTATAAAGCTACTTAGTTGGTCGTCAATTTATTTTTAACGAAGGCGATTTTTACGTTCTCCTCAGCCAGTTAACGCTAGAGTCCCACAAGGCAGCATCCTGGGCCCTCTTTAATACTCAGTTTATACTTCGGACATGCCAACAAACAGCTACACCCAAACCTCAACATTTGCGGACGATACAGCTTGTCTAAGCGTACACGAAAACTGCCATGAAATATCTCGTTACATACAGGATCATAAATTTGAAATGGAAAAGGGGTTAAAATAATGGAGGATAAAAATCAATGAGCAAAAATGCGCACATATAACATTCACATTGCTTCGGGAAACATGGCCCCTTATTAAAATCAATAATCAAAATGTTGTGGTAGTGAGAAAGGCTTACGCAGAAATACAACCATTGATTAAAAATACCATCACTATAATTTTTTAATTTTAACTTACCCTCTTCTTTCTTGTATTTAAATGTATAAAGACAAGTTTTTTTAAGAATATGAAATAAATATATTGAATTTCACGTAAAACTAAAAGAGGATCCTTTATTTGAAATTGGCTAAACCGCAACAGAAAGTGGCGACGAGGATATTGGAAGAGCAGATTTATACGAAGAAAAAACATTGCGGCATCGTGATGGCAGAAACTGCAAAAATTCAGGAGTTACCGGAACTGCAGAGTAAATTGCTTTAAATGCTTGCAGAGGGCAAAACAGAAAAAAGTCCAGAAAATTTGATGGAGAAGCTGGCTAGCAGTATAACTGTATTTTGTTATGGACCTCAACATAACCTAACATTTGATGATGTATGTGTTTGCAGTTGACGGCAAAGATTTGGATGATGCAGCACGTGTACGTTTATTAATGAGAAAGCTGAACTCTATAGCATACGGGAAATACACAACATATATCTTACCGAAAAATCCTAGGGACATATCTTTTTCTGAAACAATAAAAGTTTTACAAAATATGTTTGGCTGATATAAGTGTTTGCAGCTGGAAAAGTAAACTCAGGAGGATATTGTTACGAAAGCAGCTCTTGTAAATGAATGCTGTGAAAGATCGAAGTTGGCAGATATGACAGCTGATTAAATTAAATGTCTAATTTATGTTATTGGTTTAAAATGCAAGCAAGATGCAGAAATGCGTACAAAACTATTAGCTGGTTTGGAAGATGAAACTTTTTTTTCCATTTTTCATTATTTATTTATTGAATCTTCATATACCTCAAGAAACACGTTTTAAGTCAATGGTTATATATTTTATGATACCAAGGACCCTCGAGGTAGAGCTTGTGGAGGTTCTGCTATTTTGATAAAAAACCGAGTAAAACACTACTTAATGTGTGATCATCTCATCGTGAAGATTATCTCCAAGCAACGAGCATTTGCGTTGAGGAATTATCTCGAAACCTAGTAATATCATCTTTATACTCCCCACCTAGATTTTCAATATCAGAAAGCGAATATAATAAATACTTCAAATCATTAGGACCCTGCTTCCTGGCTGCTGGCGATTATAACGCTAAACACACTTCCGGGGGTCACGACTTATAACACCTAAGGGTCGTGTTTTGTTTAACACAAAAAAACCATGATATCAAAGCCAGGAAAGGATCACACAAAAGTTGAGTCATACAGGCCTATTAGCTTATTATCTAATATTTCAAAGCTATTTGAGAAACTAATAGTGTCAAAATTAACGCCGATTTTAAATGAAAATAGATGTATTCCTAATCATCAATTCGGGTTTAGAAGAAAGCACAGCACAATTGAACAAACTCATCGAATAGAAAATGTAATAAGAAAAGCCTTTGAAGAAAAAAAATATTGCTCAGCACTCTTCATCGATGTGTCTCAAGCTTTTAATAAAGTCTGGCATGAAGGTTTACTACTGAAATTGCAGCAAAACTTACCAGCAAACATACACAAGCTGTTAGAAAGCTACTTAGTCGGTCGTCAATTTATTATAAAAGAAGGCGATTTTTTAAGTTCTCCTCAGCCAGTTAACGCTGGAGTCCCACAAGGCAGCATCCTGGGCCCTCTATTATACTTAATTTATACTTCGGACATGCCAACAAACAGCTACACACAAACCTCAACATTTGCGGATGACACAGCTTTCCTAAGCGTACATGAAAACTGTCAAGAGGCATCTCGTTACTTACAGGATCACATATTTGAACTGGAAAGGTGGTTAAAACAATGGAGGATAAAGATCAATGAGCAAAAATGCGCACATATAACATTCATATTGCGTCGGGAAACATGCCCCCCTATTAAAATCAATAATCAAATAATACCCCAACACTCGCATGTAAAATATCTCGGTATACATTTAGATCGGCGTTTAACGTGGAAATGGCACATAGAAGCAAAATTAACTCAAATGAAACTAAAAGCAATTCAAATTAATTGGCTCATTGGAAGAAATTCTGTTCTTAGTCTCGATTGCAAACTTCTACTTTACAACTCTATCTTAAAGCCAATTTGGTGCTACGGTATTCAGTTATGGGGCACTGCCTCTGCTTCTAATATCGAAAAAATTCAAAGGCGCCAAAATAAACTTCTTCGAATAATCACAGCCGCTCCGTGGTATGTCAAAAACTCAAATATTCACAAGGATCTCAATGTGCCATTGGTAAAAACTATGATTACGAAATATGCAGTAAAATATTTAAAAAGACTGGAACTGCACCCAAATCCATTAGCTCGAAATATTTTGAATTATGGCGGCCACACTCGCTTAAGAAGAAGAGACACTGCAGTACTCACCCAATCAGATGAGCGATAAACACCTACATATGTGAACAGAAAGCGTGATGACCAGGGCAACCAAAAGTATGATATATCATATTTTTTTGTGGGCGTCGTAGAAACATTTAAGGTAATTATTTATCCGATTCATAACTTTTTAAGGATTTTGGCATCGGTTTGTTAGGGCATATTTTTGCATGTTTTGACCTTAAGAGCATATTTTCGCATATTTTATTTTTAAGGGCATATTTTCTTTTTAAGTGCATAGTTTAAGGGCATTTTTCAAAAAAAAAATTCTTTTTAAGAATAAAATCGTCAAGTGATAATAAACAGATTTAATTGTTGCAGCTCTGTTTAAAGAAATATACTTCCTCTTACTATTAATTATTTCTAAAAGAAAAAAGCACAGCAATTCTTTTGAATCTGAACGGAATTTGTATTGGTAATACAATGTATTACGACTTTGTGGAATCAAAATATTATGAAATTCTCTCCGTGTTTAAAATAAAAAAATAAAAATCTGTTGGTAAGTATTTTTTATGTTTACACGGATGGTTTAAGTAAAATAAAAGCAAAGTGAGGTAATAACAAAAAAGCAGATGGTTGCAGTTTTACAATATTTTCTAAAATGGTTTAGAAAACGAACATTTACCGACCGATTGTCATATTTTTATCCGTATTCTCTCTTACTCAATGCATTTTGCTTTTACATGATAAGATTTTTCTCATTCTACATCATTTTTTTACATGTCGTAACACATTGTATTACCGTGTAAACTAGCCTTAAATAAGATATGTATTTCTTATGCATTAAGTCCCAATTTACACTAGGGACATTTCTTGCCAGACATTTTTTGAATTCTCTTTTAATCTTACCTGTAGCGTTTACATATGAAACATTAGAAGTCAGAGAGAAATTTTATACTTGTTTCTTTCTTTTCTTCATTCGTAAAGTTTGGCGGCTTTTTCTTGTAGTGTTTATTATAATAGTCTGTGGTGTTATTTTGCAAATTTAAATTGCCAAACATTTTTGTAAAATAAAAACCCGAGCATTATATTCATTTACCACAAAAATGTATTTTTATTAATTAATTTTTTGTTTTTACTTTAATTTATTAGTTTATTTATTTAGAAAGCACAAGGCAAGTTAACAACACCACAAACATAACACAATACAAGCCAAACTGACGACAAATTGAGAAAAATAATATAAAGCAACAAGATGTAAACTACGAAAAGTAAGAAAGAGAAATGAAAAAATGTCCAGTACAGATAGGCATGTACTACACACTCTACCTTTTCGACCCCTCGCCATCAAACTTCGTCTGTCTGGCAAGAAATGTCCCTAGTGTAAATTGGGACTAAACACATTCGAGACAGAGGCAACACGAAGGCACGACTACAAATGCTGCAGGTTGTAATTGTAGTCACGTAATCAGCTACTGAATTATTTTGAAGACGACAGCTACAATTGAAAAAATATAAACAGCTGTGTTTTTTATTATGTATTTACATTTCAGTGGTGCCACTATCATTTTTAATTTTTATAAATTTAACAACATGCATAATTGCAGACTCATACACAAACTTAATTTAAGCCTATAAAAATAAAAATACTTATTTATGATAAATTTTTTAACGTAAAAACAAATGAATTTATTAAAACACATTTAATATATTTTAATTTTATTGTTTTTAGAACTCATAAAGAATATCATCTACATGGCAGGTTGAATAAAAAAATCCTAATATGCAGTAGAATCGCGAAAAAGTAAACTGAAATGTCCTAAGAGTTGTTAACTTTTTCGTCTTATTTATTAACTTCTCTAAATTGTAAAAAATGCAATAATAAGAAAGAAAAAATTCACTATTTATTTTTGTGTCTTTGTTGAAGCTTTGATATTGTTACAAGTAGAGCTGAGTGTTTAAAATTCTTATTCACTTTATGGTCTTACTTGTATAATATTTTTAGCTTTTCTAAAGTATTTGGAAAAAGTTTCCTGACGAGCTGGCCTCAGCAACCAGCGAAATGCGCATAGAAACTAGCTTTCCCACAACAATAAATTTCAGTGTTTTTTATCATAAATTGGGATTATTAGCACATCATTAATAAATGTATTAATTAATAAATATTTCATTCCCGAAAATAATTTTTGATAATAAATTTGCATGTGCCCGGCAAATAAAAAACTGAAATGGCAAGCTGCTTTATTTAGCAACTTGTTTTTTTTAATTTTGTTTTTTTCTATCCTCTTACAACTACAATTCGTGTTGGAAAAAACCCAGCCAATTGTAGGGGAATGTAAGAAAGAAAAAATTCACTATTTATTGTTGTGTCTTTGTTGAAGCTTTGATATTGTTACAAGTAGAGCTGAGTGTCTAAAATTCTTATTCACTTTATGGTCTTACTTGTATAATATTTTTAGCTTTTCTAAAGTATTTGGAAAAAGTTTCCTGACGAGCTGGCCTAAGCAACCAGCGAAATGCGCATAGAAACTAGCTTTCCCACAACAATAAATTTCAGTGTTTTTTATCATAAATTGGGATTATTAGCACATCATTAATAAATGAATTAATTAATATGTAACTATATTTTTTGCAATGACTTAGTTTTCATCTGTACAAAAAAGAAACTTGGATCTAATTTGTACCGGCTACAATTTATAATTAATAATTATGCAACCAGTCATGTATTATGTGTTAGGTGCTATATATGACGTTTGTCAGAAAATTAGTTCTTCAAAAATTTTTAGATAGCGAATTCTGGGTATTTTCTAAACATTTTCCAGCCATCCATTACTGACATTATTGTCTTTTCAGGTTGCAGTTACACGAACTCGCGCTTAGCTATTGATATTGAAAATAGAACAGTGATTGCGCAATTACGTTTTCGATGCTCCAAGAAAACATTTGTACAAACTTGCTTTACGATCGGCATATTTTGGTCTTTGTAGTGTTTTCCTGTATGCTTTTTCCTATGTATTCTTCAAAGCCTCGAAAATTTTGTGACGTTTCGTTTTTATTTTTGAGATGGCAACTTCAGATATACAATAATACAACGCCGATAGTTTTTCTTTAATGTATTTCTCAATTTTGTTTGAACTCTCAACTTTCAGCTTAATATTTAATCTAATTTGTTATCGTTTGTACAAATTAGTACTTTTACTAACACGATCTGAAAAGTTAACTTAGAGTTAACGTTTAGAGCGGCACAGAAGCGCTAAAATTTGGTTAACGTTTGGTTTTTTGGTTCAACGCACTAAGTTTATGAATTATAGGTCGTAAAGGTTTCAGAGCACTTTATCAATAGTATAGGAAGAAAAATATAATCGTAATCTTTAAAGTATTGGTATCATAATAAAGTCTTTCGAAACACATTTCATATGATGTATTAAATATACCGATTTTTTAACACCTCAAGAGGATTTATCTAAAAATTTTGTCGATATGTATAATAATATTTCCTCAAATATAATATGTTATAGAGAACACCCCAAGTTTTTGTATGCTATATTTTTAGAAACTCCATCATATAAAATTTTAAAGTTATTAGGGTTAAAAAAATTTTATTTTGGAAAACTTCACAATTTATTTATAAGTTTGAGTTAAAATATATAGTAGTAATAGTTTATGCACTTGTTACATATTGAAATATAGTAATATGTAAATATTTGAAATGTGTTCCGGAAGGCTGAAAACCCGCAATACAGAAAAACTTTATTAATCAAAGTCCTAATAACTTTGGTAACATGTGTATATTATTGTTAAATAATTATTATTATATCGACATAATTTAAAGATAAAGCATATTTAGTAAAAAAGTCAGTCAAGAAGTATGAGCATTTGAAATGGGCTCTTAATGGGTTAATAAATCGGTGTGCTTTAAACCAGTGTTTAAATTGCTTGCTTTAAAATAGCAACAGTCGCACATTTTTGCTTTGTTTACATTTTTTGCAGCAAATTAAAAAACTGTGTGTCTAAGTGTTTACTTAACTCTTTGATAACGAGTCAGCAAAAGCAAAAAAGCAAAAGCAAAACAAAGAGAGTAAATAATTTGTTTAAACTCGCTATGTGCATGTACTCTGCTAAATCTGTCAGCAAAGAAGCCACTTAAGAAAACAAATTTTCTGTTGCTGTAAGTATTAAGTTTTTGATTGTTTTTTTTTTGCTTTTGATGCGCTTAAAGTCAGCAAGTTAACTTCTTTGCTGTTGCTGGAACTTAATATATTATGAACGAATTTGTTTCGAATTTTTTTGGTATTTTGGGTTTTTTTTTATGAAAAGGTACATACATACATAAATGAAACTACACGTTTTTTTAAACTAATTTGTTTATTTTGTGTTATGTAATTATGTATATATTCTATGAAATTAATACGTGTACATTTTTTTCAATCGGTGTTTTTGTTTTTGGTAACAGAATCGCACGCAATATTCCCTTCGTTTGAAAATTCGTTTTCTTTAATTTTGTGCACTTTAATTATATGAGTTTTAAGATTAAAAACTCTATCACTTTTTAACATATGTGAACAAAGTTTACACACAGCTTGGTCATTATCAAATTCAAAATATTTTTCAATCATTCTTCGATTTACACGCGGCGCCATAATTTTTAGTTCTTACCGTCAAACACTTTTTCAAAACTAACGCCTGCAACAGCAAGCAACAGCAATGAAGTCAAAAACAGCAAAGAAGTTAATACTCGCTGAATTTAAGCACATCAATTTACAGTTTAGCCAAAGCAAAAAAAAATAAACAAAAACTTATTACTTACAGCAACAGCAATTTTTTTTTCAAGTGGTTGCTTGGCTGGCTTTTTAAGCTGAGAACATAAACATGGTGAGAATAAATAAATTATTTACTATCACTTTTTCTGCGTTTGCTTTTTGCTTTTACTGTGTTATTTTTCTTAAGTTAAGTTAAGCAATTACAAAAACATTAAAAATAGTCAAGCATTTTTAAACACTGCTTTAAACACCATGTGAAAAGCACTTTCAATTTTTCAATGATACCCATACTGCTAAAACTAAGAGCGTTGGCGTGACAAACATCTTCCTATATAACTTCTATTAAGCATACTAAAAAGTAATAATAATATAGATTTGGTGGTGAGCCGCGCTATTTTCTTGCTTCAATCCGATTCTTTGCTGTTTAACCAAAAAATTATCATTATATATTATAAGCACTAATTCTTCTAATTTTTGATTATATTAGCAGCACTTTTTCTGTTTTGTAGCGTACAAAAATAGAAATTAGTTTAATTTGACTACAACGACAATATTAGCATAGACAACAACCTGCAGCCATTTTGCCGTGTCGTCGTTAAAATAATCATTTCCATATACACTAGAGATGAGCGATATTTCTGTACCTGTGATTTAATCACTGTTACTGAAAAATCACGAATCACAGTTGTGACCAAATTTGTCAAGTAACAGGTTCTTTCTAAGTCGTTCTTTTTGTATTTTGTTGCATATACAAATTTATGATATTTCACTGTTTGTGTGGGTAATAGCGTTTTTTGAATGAAATGTCGAATGATATTGCTGTTCCTTTCATTCTCTCTTCTATCTTATTAGAATTTTTTTATGCCAAAATTTATTTGTTCAAGTATGTATGTATATGAAAGTAAACAGATTTGAAAGCTCTTACAATTTGTTGTTGTTTCTTTTTAAAGTGCTTACAAAAGCTCTTGCAAAAGCTCGCGCATTGTACATATGTAATTGCTTTAAAAGAACAGAAAACTGATAAACCGTGATCACAATCACAGTTTAAAGGAGCAGTGATTTTTAAATCACATTCACTAATCACGATGATATTTAAAAATCACGGGATCGCTCATCTCTAATATACACACATGTATTCTATTGTTGACATATTGAAGTCGGTAGTCTGCTGTCTCGAATGTGTTTAAGGCATTAGTTGTAAAAGATTAATTTACATTGTATATTTTAATTTACTTAAAAAAATAATGTGAGTAAAGTTCAATACATAAAACCAAAATGTTGCTATTATGCATTTTTCTTTATTTCTTAGAAAATGCCAAAGCAAAAGTTGTCTCAATCAGCAAAAAGAAAAAAACATTGTAAAAGAGTACTCTGAATTTAAAACGGATGGAACAGTTCTTCTTTGTACCGTCTGCAATAAGTCTGTGTCCTCAGATAGGATTTTTTTTGCGAAACAACACATAGCAAGTGTCAAACATATTCAGTTAAAGGAAAGGCATGCAAATAAAGACAAGACTCAAGTGTTCTTGCTTGAATCTGAGGCCCAATATTCTAAAGATATTTTGTTTCAACAAAAGTTATGCGAAGCATTTGTGTCTGCTGACATTCCTTTGTACAAGCTTAGAAATGAAAACATAAAAAATTTGTTTGAAACGTTTACGAACTATAAAGTTCCATGGGAATCAACCCTTCGTTCGAAGTACATCAACAGGCTTCACGTAAATTGCATAGAAAATATAAAAAAGGCGTTAAAAAATCAATATATATGGATATCGATTGACGAAACATTGGATGCAAAAGGAAGAAATATACCAAACGTAATAGTTGGAATATTAAGCTCCAATGAAGAAACCGCAAAAAAAAAATATTATTAAACACTGCAATCCTAAATAAAACTAATCATTCGTCAATCGCAACACTTGTTGGTGATTCAATTAAAATTTTGGATGTTAATTTTAATAAAGATATGAGTTTACTTTTTTTGTAACAGACGCGGCTCCATATATGGTTAAAGCTGCAAAAGCCATTGAAACTTTTTACCCAAAAATAACACATGTGAGATGTTTAGCCCACGGTCTTCATAGAGTTTGTGAAGCTATAAGGGATAATTATAAAAATGTGGACAAAATAATTTCAAATGTTAAAAAAGTGTTTTTAAAAGCACCATGCAGAGTAGAAATATTTAAGGAAATTTATCCGGAACTTTCTCTCCCTCCTGAACCCATAACAACCCGTCGGGGTACATGGCTTGAGACTGTCAACTACTATGCCATTAATAGTGAAAACATTTTAAACGTTTTAGATAATTTAAAAGATGATGCTCAATCGATTAAAAATGCCAAAGAAGCATAACGCAAATCTACGACAAAAACTGATTTAGTTTTTATTGCATCTAATTACGGATTTATTGCCAACCACATAAAAAAATTACAAACTTCTGCCATTTCCCTTAATGAACAAATAAAAATACTTAATGATACAATTAAAAATATCGACAATGTACCCGATTGTAACGCTAAATATACTGTTCAAAATAAAATAAAGCAAATTGTAGATAAAAACAGAGGCTTAGAAACACTGCAAAATATTTGTGGTCAGCTAAATGGCTCTAAAGTAACTTCAACAACGGAGTATAATGTAAGCGAAGTTTTGGCTTTTAAATATGCACCAATGAATTCAGCGGAAGTAGAAAGAAGTTTTTCTTTTTATAAAAATATTTTTAGAAGCAATAGACAAAATTTTCTTTTTGAGAATTTATGTCAACACATTGTAATTTATTGCAACATTAATTCACCTTAAATACATATTTTACAGAGTATGAACTGTATGAACTTTTATACAGAAATAAAAACATAATTTTAATTCATACAAGTGTTATCTGGGCACACACAAAACACAAAATAACACAATTAACAAGTTAAATTTATGAATTCGTGATACTGTTTATTTTATATTGAATTTTGTGTATTTTTTTTTTTTGTTTTAATAAAATATTCTATTTAAAAAAACGACTTTTGTTAGAGCAAATTTTTCATGGTTTTAAGGCATATCTTTTGTTTTTTAGAGCATTTATTATGCGCATAAAACCTTTTTTTAAAGCTTATTTTTGGTTGCCCTGGTGATGACTAAATCTTTTTTGTCTGGCACTGGCAAGACATAAAGTAAATATTATGATAAGATTTGATTAATTACACTGTGCAAGAAATTTACACTTTTTTTCGTGACAAGCTGGGCACATAGCGTTTTAACATAATTCGGGTACGCTGAATCCAGTTGTGCCCGCGGTTTTTTAAGATTGGCTCTGGTTTTCGAGATATAGCGTTATTTCGCAAATGGAGGAGGTTGCACAACATATGTTCGCATAACTCAAAAACGCCTTAGCTTATTGAAAAAACTTAACCGAAATTCCGCAATAAAATTTCCTTTAAGAAAAGTAAACCCTCATTCTAATATCCGCAGTCGTTTTAGAAACATAATTTTTTTTTTGGAAAAAAAAATAATTTTTTTAACAAAATTTCGAAATTTTTGTTTTTTTAAAAATTCATAAAAAATTGGAAAATGCAGCTATGCTTCTAAACGCGTATAAAAACGTATAAAAACGAAATTCCAAACAAAACAAGCCATAAATGATTAAAATCTGTTTGCAACTTTTGATTTTATTCACAAAAGTCGACAAATTTTAATTAATTTAAGAATTTCATAAAACGCAATATTTGTATGGGAGCCCCCCTAAGAAGTGAAGATAAGGGGCAAGTATGTCTCGAGAAAATGTTAAGGACAAAAAACTAATTGAGGTCGGTCATACATTATATACCAGTAGGGGCGACTTCTGGGAATTTATGGGACTTTTTATTCAATATATTTCTAGTCTGCATTAAACATTTTGTATGGAAGCCCTTTTAAGGAATGGAGATAGCGGGTGGGTATGTTAGAAATAAATGATTGAGATGAAAAATAAAGTGGGGTTGGTCATACATTTGACCCATCTAGGGGCATCCTAGGCGCTGCAGGGGCCGAATTTAAGAATTTCATTAAACGGCCATATTTGTATGGGAGCCCCCCTAAGGGGTGGAGATATATAGCAATGTTTTAAGAAAATGTTAAGAACAATAAACATTGGAGGTCGGTCATACATTTTATCCCCCTAGGAGTGAAACAAATGATGAGAATGGAAAATAAAGTTGCGCTGGTCATACATTTGGCCCATCTAGGGGTATCTCAGGCGCTGCAGGTGCAAAATTTAAGGCCAGGGTTCTACGCGCATAAAAAACAAAGTTTCAAATAAAATAAGCTATAAGTGATTACAGTCTGTCTACAACTTTTGATTTTTTCAGAAAAGATGAAATTTTTTTTCATTTAAGAAAAGTAAGATTTTTTTCTAATATGAATAGTCGTTATTGAAACATAATGGTAAATGGTTAATTTATTCCTTGACACGTCAGTATTTAAATATGTGGAATCAGTGAGAAATACCCGAGTTATGACCAATAATCTGAAATCCTTGAAAGTACACTTATATATATATGTTGAGGCCCGTCCAGAAGCCATAGATGCAGCTGATTTGGATATCGAACCCCTTTTATAGTCTACCGCCATACTCGTTTTGAGAGCTGTCAATCTGTCTAAAGCGCCATTACAGTTTTTTTTTTTTGTAACAAACAAAAGTGGTACTGCGTGCAAACTCAAAGTTTTCTACTAAATCCAATCATATTGTAACGTTTCCAAACCAAAGAGTTTTTATTTTACGGAAAGAAATCGTAAAACTTGGTTAATAAACTTGGTTTTCTTGCCTTTTCAACCCCGTTGATGAGACAAAATAACAAATTTCTAACTAAAGTTAAATACAAACTTGTTTGCTGAAAAGGTTACAAATTTGCTCATAGTCCTTCCATGTATTTATTTGAATTGGTGACAATAGTTTCAATTTATTTATTGCATTATTAAATAAACATATTTATGTTTTTAATATATTAAATATTTGATTGTTTCGTTTACAAACAAGCACACAAACAAACATACATACATACATACGTTAACATAATGAAAAAGAGAATTATTTGTTGTCGCTCATTAGTAATTTTATCGACTACACTTTAATACTTCTATGCAAAAAGGGGAATAGCGTGGTGGAGCCCACGGTGTTTTGAAAAGAAAAAGGAAAAAAAAAACGTTACTAGTCCGCGCATTTACACTGCATGCGGTTAATTTACAAAATTTCAATCAACAAATATAGAAAAATAAGGAAATATATTCCGCGCAGTAAACTGCCTGCGGTTAAATTAAATTGTTTAAAGGTCACAATGCATCACACAATAAAAACATTTACATAACTTGCTTTTACAAAAAATTCTTATATTTGCATCGTTAAAAAAAAATTCTTATATAAGCATCGCTTGAAACTAGCATCAATTGCTAAAAAAGATTACAAAAATCATTTAATCAAAGCAACATTTTTAAAATTTTTAATTTTTCTTAACAACCTCCTGGGTCTAACTTCCAATCTTATCTGTTCTTTCGCAGATGACAGCACTATTTGTCATTAATTTTCCTCTAATAATAGGCTAAGCTTTACAGAGGTTGGAGCTAGGAGGCAGAATATGAACAACATATTCAATAATGTCTTTACGATAATCTCCGAGTTAAATTGCGAATATAGTCGATTTTAACGCTCGTCAGACACAATGTTGCATGTTGACCCACAGACGTCTTGTCAACGCCATCTGTATCCATGGGAGGCATAGATATTGAGGAATTAGACACTTGATGCTCTGGGCATGAAAAATCAGTGTGATATTCGTTTGAACTAGCATGTTTTTAAAGTGTCGAAAGAAGCATTCAAGTGTCTTGGTTTCTTAAAACGGTGCAAGAACTCCTTCACTCCGTCTGATCTCCGCACTATTTATGCGGCCTATATCCGACCGAAAATGGAATACAACTCCCATATCTGGGCAGGTCCTTCAAGGTCTATCTTGAAGCTTCTAAAGCTCGTTTCTGTATTTCTCGCATCGTAAATTTTCTCACATGAAATGTGAAACAAAAGATTCCGTCGTTTCTCGATTTGTGAGAAAAAAGTGTTTATGTATTTGAATGCGAGACAACAGACGACACAGATTCGGTTTTAACTTGAATATTTTCAGTAATTAAGTGTCAAATGCAAGCCAAACGGCAACGAAAGAAATAAGCTGTGTTCATTTACTAAAAATTGTTACGAATTTGTAACAATTGTTACTGGAAAGTGAGAGCGTCAAAAGAGAGAAAAAAATTCTTCCTAATTTTTACTTGCAAGAATTTTTGAAACAGCTGTTTCATGTTTTTGTTTAGAAAACAAACTTTTCCAAAAGAAGTTTTAAATAAGGATATTTTGCAAAATTAACAAGTTAATGTTGATTTTTAAAATTATTAAAATATTTATGCGATAAGAAATCGTACTTATGTTGAACTTAGGAGAGATATTTCGATTTTTATTGCTAAATAAAATAACAAACTTGTTAAAAAAATCCCTTATGTATTTTGTTTTGCTTTTGACCGATCAGGTGTTGATTTTAGTACTGTGAGTATAATGTTTACCTAGAAACCCGATACTTAACACTATAGCAGTATAATATCCCATTAGTTAAAAAATTTGTTTGCAAATTAAATTATTTACAAATTAAAGATTCTTAATAATTATTAAATAATTTGAGATATTCTCATTGTATACTTTATGACCGTCTTGTTTATGAAACAAATACCAAAGAAATGCATTTGGACCAAATAAAACGGCCATAAAGTTGATAATGAGACTATCTAAAATTATTTTCTAATTAACAATAATTTAACCCGCTATCTCGATACCTTTCTTTCCTGTAGCTCGTTTCTGTATTTCTCGCATTGCAAAATTTCTCACATTAAGTGTGAAACAAAAAATTCCATCGTTTCTCGATTTGTGAGAAAAAAGTGTTTCTGTATTTGAATGCGAGAACAGACAACACAGATTCTGTTTTAACTGGAATACTTCCAGTAATTAAGTGTCAAATGCAAGCGAAACGTCAACGAAAGAAATAGATATAATAAAAATAGGGCTGCCAGATTTAACGATGTATCGTCATTTTGACGATTTTCTGTTCCAAAATTGGCAAAGTGCCGATTTGCTGATTTTTTCTGGTGACGATATTATTCAGGCTTAAAAATAAAATAATTTTTATTAGTTTAATATGTTTATATATTCGGCACCACAGAAAAACGGTATCTTTAAAAACAGGCAGATTAAAAAATTTATGGGCAAAATCAAAATTTCGAAGAAAAACTGTTTAATTTTTATTTGCGTAGATTATTTAATACATTTGTTTATGTTATTAAAACATTAAACTATTACGCCATTTTTCAATCAATGCACTTTAGGAAATTTTTGTCTTTTTTTTTGGCAGGTTCAATATGTTATTTTGTCACGCCTTTAAGTGATCTTTTCAGGAAAAAACAATCTGAAATTTTAAATTGTTATCGGATTAAAGAGAAGAATAAAATAAATAATTTTATTTAAATAGTATAAAATATGGATTTTACCCATGAACTTTACCAATTTTTTTTTTTTTTTTGATTATGTTTTAATAAAAATCGAACAAAATTTGTCAAAATTAATTTTTAATATGTCATATTTTTTAAAACAAATTAGCCGATTTTTTTTTTCTTAGGAAATTAACGATTTTTTCAAAAATTTATCTGGCAGCCCTGCATAAAACGAAAACAATGAAGGGCTTAAAAAAATTAAAATAACAAAATACAACAATTGTGTTTTAATTATTTTCATCATTTAAATTCTTTCTCTTCAAATAAAAAAAAATAATACACATTCTTGTGTACATACATACATAATTTGTGCTCCATTTTTTGAAATTTTATTTTTCTCGCATCAATTTTAAATGTAACTTATTTTGACAGTTCTTGTGAGAAACTTTTAGCAAAATATTGATACAGAAACACTTTTTCTCACAGCCTTCCAATAAATGCTGGAAAATTATTTAAATGACAGATAATTCTCCCAAAGTAAATATACAGAAACACTTATGTGAGAAAAACCATTTTTTGTTTCATATTGCGCTGTTTTTGTTATAATTCACTTGTTTCATGCGGGAAATTTTACGATGCGAGAAATACAGAAACGGGCTACTGGTCATATTTAAATGCCAAACTTTGTTTCTAATTTTTTTTTTTTCAGTATTTATTTATTGAATCTTCATAAATTAAATATGAACTAACAATAATTAATCAAATCTTATCCTAATATTTGCTTTATGTCCTGCCAGTGCCAAACAAAAAAGATTTCGTCATCACGGTATCTGTTCACATATGTAGGTGTTTATCGCTCATCTGATTGGGTGAGTGCTGCAGTGTCTCTTCTTCTTAAGCGAGTGTGGCCGCCATAATTTAAAATATTTCGAGCTAATGGATTTGGGTGCAGTTCCAGCCTTTTTAAATATTTTACTGCATATTTCGTAATCATAGTTTTTACCAATGGCACATTGAGATCCTTGTGAATATTTGAGTTTTTGACATACCACGGAGCGGCTGTGATTATTCGAAGAAGTTTATTTTGGCGCCTTTGAATTTTTTCGATATTAGAAGCAGAGGCAGTGCCCCATAACTGAATACCGTAGCACCAAATTGGCTTTAAGATAGAGTTGTAAGGTAGAAGTTTGCAATCGAGACTAAGAACAGAATTTCTTCCAATGAGCCAATTAATTTGAATTGATTTTAGTTTCATTTGAGTTAATTTTGCTTCTATGTGCCATTTCCACGTTAAACGCCGATCTAGATGTATACCGAGATATTTTACATGCGAGTGTTGGGGTATTAATTGATTATTGATTTTAATAGGGGGGGCATGTTTCCCGACGCAATATGAATGTTATATGTGCGCATTTTTGCTCATTGATCTTTATCCTCCATTGTTTTAACCACCTTTCCAGTTCAAATATGTGATCCTGTAAGTAACGAGATGCCTCTTGACAGTTTTCATGTACGCTTAGGAAAGCTGTGTCATCCGCAAATGTTGAGGTTTGTGTGTAGCTGTTTGTTGGCATGTCCGAAGTATAAATTAAGTATAATAGAGGGCCCAGGATGCTGCCTTGTGGGACTCCAGCGTTAACTGGCTGAGGAGAACTTAAAAAATCGCCTTCTTTTATAATAAATTGACGACCGACTAAGTAGCTTTCTAACAGCTTGTGTATGTTTGCTGGTAAGTTTTGCTGCAATTTCAGTAGTAAACCTTCATGCCAGACTTTATCAAAGCTTGAGATACATCGATGAAGAGTGCTGAGCAATATTTTTTTTCTTCAAAGGCTTTTCTTATTACATTTACTATTCGAGGAGTTTGTTCAATTGTGCTGTGCTTTCTTCTAAACCCGAATTGATGATTAGGAATACATCTATTTTCATTTAAAATCGGCGTTAATTTTAACACTATTAGTTTCTCAAATAGCTTTGAAATATTAGATAATAAGCTAATAGGCCTGTATGACTCAACTTTTGTGTGATCCTTTCCTGGCTTTGGTATCATGGTTACTAAGGAAACCTTCCATTCCTGAGGGTAGTATTGAAGGCGTAAAATAGCATTAAAAATAAAAAGAATAATTTTCTTCGCTATACTTGGTAGCTCCAAAAGCATTTTATTACTGATCTTATCAATACCGGGTGCCTTCTTGGTGTTTAAATCCCGAATAGCCTTTTCGATTTCTTTAAACTCGAATCTTAGGGGAATAGCTGCTCTTACATTTACAGGCGGTAACTCGACTGCTATATCGTGAAATATATTATGGGTAAATACATTTCTCAGATGATTAGCAAACAGATTTCCTTTTTCAATATCATTTCTTGCCCAGCTTCCATTCAAGTTTCCAATGGTGGCTTAGAGATAACTGGTCTATTGAGGCTTCTAGCTGCACGCCATAATGAGTAGTCTGATTGTGGAGTTGCATCAAGTCCCTTAAGATATTTTTCCAGGGAAACCGTTTTCTGAGACTGCAGTAACTTTCTCGGCGTTTTTGTGCACTCTTTTAATAAAGTCTTAAGTTGGGGGGATCTGTGCAATTGCCACTCTCTTCGAACTCTCCTTTTTTCAGTCAATAGACGCTCGACATCTGTAGAATATATGATTTTGTTTTTGGTTTTTTTGAGGGTTATGCTGGAATGTTGAACAGCTAGTTTGAGATAACTGTCAAAATTAACAATAGCGAGATCCACGTTCTCCGGTGTGCTAAGCGGAATATTTTCTGTGCAATGGGCACTAAGATATTTTTTATATTTTAACCAATTTATTTGTGAGGCTGATGTCGATAAGTAACCAGACGGAGATGTGATTCTATTTGGATTCATTATAGTAACAATTGTAGGTGTGTGATCGGAAGATAATTCTAGGGACGCTTCCACATGAATCGTGGCTAAGGGGATGTTATTAACCACGCCAAAATCTATGACATCTGGAACTTTTTGCTGATCAGTAGGCCAATATGTTGGTTGTCCGCTCGCGACCACATTTAGGGCCATTTTACAAATTGTGTTAAACAAAACACGACCCTTAGGTGTAATAAGTCGTGACCCCCAGAAAGTGTTATAATCGCAGTTCCGGTAACTCCTGAATTTTTGCAGTTTCTGCCATCACGATGCCGCAATGTTTTTTCTTCGTATAAATCTGCTCTTCGAATATCCTCGTCACCACTTTCTGTTGCGGTTAAGCCAATTTCAAATAAAGGATCCTCTTTTAGTTTTACGTGAAATTCAATATATTTATTTCATATTCTTAAAAAAACTTGTCTTTATACATTTAAATACAAGAAAGAAGAGGGTAAGTTAAAATTAAAAAATTATAGTGATGGTATTTTTAATCAATGGTTGTATTTCTGCGTAAGCCTTTCTCACTACCACAACATTTTGATTATTGATTTTAATAAGGGGCCATGTTTCCCGAAGCAATGTAAATGTTATATGTGCGCATTTTTGCTCATTGATTTTTATCCTCCATTATTTTAACCCCTTTTCCATTTCAAATTTATGACCCTGTATGTAACGAGATATTTCATGGCAGTTTTCGTGTACGCTTAGACAAGCTGTATCGTCCGCAAATTTTCGAAATAACGGTATATCTCGAAAACCAGAGCCAATCTTAAAAAACCGCGGGCTCTACTGGATTCAGCGTACCGGAATTATGTTAAAACGCTATGTGCCCGGCTTGGCTGTTTTTTTCAACTAGCATAGTGTTATTGTTAGTTCATATTTAATATATGAAGATTAAATAAATAAATACTGATAAAAAAAAAAAAAAAAAAAATCTTCATATATTAAATTTTTTTTTTTTTTTTTTCATTATTTATTTATTGAATCTTCATATATTAAATATGAACTAACAATAATTAATCAAATCTTATACTAATACTTTATTTTTGTCCTGCCAATGCTAGACGAAAATTTTTCTCTTCACGGTTTCTATTCACGGTCTTCTCGTCGGATGAGTCCTGCAGTATCTCTTCTCCTTAATCTAGAGTGGCCGCTGTCATTTAAAATATTTCGAGCTAGTGGATTTGGGTGCGACTCAAGCCTTTTTAAATATTTTTCTGCATACGTCGTAATAATAGTATTTACTAATGGCACATTGAGATCCTTGTGAATATTAGAGTTTTTAACATACCAGGGAGCGACTGTGATAATTCGAAGAAGTTTATTTTGGCGCCTTTGAATTTTTTCGATATTTGAGGCCGAGGCAGTGCCCCATAGCTGATTGCCGTAGCACCAGATTGGCTTTAATATAGAGTTGTAAAGTAGAAGTTTGCACTGTCAAACAGAACGCTTGACAATCGAATATACGGGGCACCCTATAGTTGGCAGTGTGATTACCACCACAGTTGCTACATTTTTTTACATTGGGGTCATTTTTTGACTTATCGCACAGGACGGTACCATGTTATTCTCCACATACGTAGCAACCAGGGGGTAAATAGCAGTATGCCTTAGTATGACGAAATTCTTGGCAGTTTAAACACTGAACCGGCCCATTTCTTTTGTGCGGCTCTTCTATCGTGATTTTTCTGTACAGGATGTATTTTAAACTGTAAATGGGATCCGTTTGATTTTTTTTTTTTTTTTTTTTTTTTAGTTTAACTCCACTCGAAATAGTGGTTGGGGATTTTTTTTCCTATTTTTAATATTTGTAACATTTTTTATTTTGAAGCCCTGGAATATGAGACAGATCCGAAGTTGAGCAAGCTAGTCAGCACGGCAGAGCGAATTCTTAACTTGAAGAAGGACATAGTTATGGTAGAGCAGCCAAGCAAAATTGTCAATGTTGTTAAGGATCTAAGTGTAAACAGTATTAATAGTAAAGTGAACGTTAAAACTAAGCATAGGAAAATACCGAAATCTCCTTGCTAGAATTTTGGTGCATTGCATTACGCAGAACACTGTGAGTTTAAAAATCATAAGTGCACTCAATGTAGACGCACTGGCCACAAAGAGGATTATTGTAACTCACAAAGAAATAAGCCACATAAGGGAGCATCAAATGGTGGTAGAAAACAAAATCAACAAAATTGTAACCGACCAACAAGCAACAAAGTAAACGTAAACTGCGTTAATTTTGCAGCCCGTCATAAGTATGTTGAAGTCGTCATTAAGCCAACAATGCAAGCTGCACCTGTCGCAAAGCGAGAAACGTTTAAGCTTCAAATCGATTCAGCTTCAGACGTAACCATAATCGGCAAACGAAATTGGAAAAAACTAGGTATTCCAGTGTTGTAACTTCAAAATAGCCACGCTACTAGTGCATCGCAGGGCAAAATTCGTTTTATAGCTGAGTTTCCTTGTGAATTTCAGCTCAACGGGGAAGTAAATCAAATGAAGGTTTATGTAGTTGAAATTTATTCCTTAAATGTTTTAGGTACAGACGCACTTGACGTATTTGGTATGTGGGAAAACCGTTGAGTAGTATATGTTGCAAAATCGAGCGTGTGGTGCAAGAGAAGGCAGCGGCTGTAATGGCTGAAATGAACCACCGTTATTCGGATATTTTGGACGCAGTTCCATCAAAATGCGGCAAAGCAGTGGTTTAACTACATTTGACACCAAACACGAAACCGATTTTCGAGCAAATCGACCTGTGGCATCCCCAGTGCAGCCTTTGATAGAAAATGACTTAATAGGCTGCACAAGTTAGGCATTATCACACCAGTAGACTTTTCAGATTGGGCAGCTCCTATAGAAGTTGACTACTCATCAGGTTTAAATTCATCGCTGGAAGTGCATCAGTATCCATTGCATACAGCGGATGATATTTACGCTAAGATTGCAAATAGTCATTGCTTCACGCATATCGACTTGTCGGACGCTTATTTGCAGACAGAGGTTACCAAAGAAGCAGCAAAGCTACTAACCATTAACACCCATAAGGGACTATTTACGTTTAACCGTTTGGCACCAGGAGTCAAAAGCGCTCCGGCCGCATTTCAGCAAATAATGGACACCATGTTGGCAGACATCGACGATCCGGAAGCATACGATATAATTATCGGAGCCGCCACGTGGGAAAAATACGTATGTATTTAAAGTATTTCAAAGGTTACGCGAATACAAATGTAAATTCTTTGCCACGGAACTCAAATATTTAGGAAATATCGTTTCATAATCTGGGATACGGCCTGATCCAGGAAAGATCAGCGCTGTTTTAAAAATGCCGCCCCCTACAAATGTTTCTGAGGTTCGAGCATTTTTGGGTAGTGTTAACTACTATGGTAAATTTGTGCGTAACATGAGTAGTGTAAGAGCACCTTTGGACAAATTGCTGCATGAAAATTTAAAATTCGTATGGATGGCAGTTTAAGAGTATACTTCATTCAAATTTACTGCTTACGCATTATAATCCAAATCTTCCTATAAAAGTAGCAGCAGATGCGTCAGGCAAGGGTATTGGGGCTTATATTTGCCACATTATGCCAGATAACACGTAGAAAGTTACTGCACACGCAGCCTGTACTCTAACGTCAGCTGAACAAAAATACTCTCAGATAGAGAAGGAAGCGCTGGCGTTAATATTTGCTGTAAAACAATTCCATCGTTACATTTTTGGAAAAAGATTAATATTATGGACCGATCATAAACCATTACTTTCCATTTTTGGCAGTTAAAAAGGGATCCCAGCGCATACTGCAAATCGACTACAGAGGTGGGCACTCACGTTGATGCGTTATGATTTTGAGTTGCAGTATATAAATACAAAGAGTTTTGGATGTGTGGATACACTGTCGAGATCGGTAAATGATAATGGGAACGAAGACATGGTCATAGTATGCATTTAACTCGAAGAAGATATGTCCGCGGCACTTAATTATCAAATAAGCAAAATTCCAATTACGTTGAATATGGTTTAACAAACTACAAGGAAGTGTGAGCAATTGCAACTAGTTATGACCGCACCAAATTCAAGCTGGGACACAAATATAGAGGATGCCCTACTTCCGTATTACAGACGCAGGGAATCCTTGATTGTCGTAGAAGGTTGTCTCCTTTTTGGAGAGCGCGTTATCATACCAAGTCCTCTGCGGAATCACGTTTTACATAGGGGACGCCCCGGGAAGGAAAGAACGAAATCATTGGCTAGATATCATATGTTTTGGCCTGGTATTGATGAAGAAATAGCGTCCTTCGTACGAAATTGTCAGTCATGTGCACTGGCAGCAAGAATCCCACAGCCGAAGCCGCTAGCAAAGAAGAAAAATATTGGATGCCTACTCTAAATGGCCTGAGATATTCGAAATCAGTAATATATCCTCATCAAGTGTGATTCAGAAAATAGAAGAAACGTTCGCCAGATACGGAAATTGTGACACCATCGTTTCTGACAACGGCACACAATTTGTTAGTGCACAATTCCAAGAATTTTTAAAAAGTCGTGGTGTAACTCATATGCGCACAACCCAATATCATCCGTAATCGAATGGGCAGGCTGAGAGATTTGTAGATACTCTTAAAAGGGCATTGGCAAAACTAAAAAATAAAAGAACGAGTGTATCAAACTTGCAAACATTTCTACAAACTACAAATGTGCCAAATTTCGAGACCCCAGCAGCAGCAATTCTAAAACGCAAAATAAAGACGTCTTTAGACCTGTTAAATCCGCTTCAGAACAAAGAAAAGCAGAACGCAAATCCAAATAACCGAATGGAACGGGGAAAAAAAGGAAACTGGAAGCAGGTAATTTGGTGTACGCTAAGGTATATAATCGCAACGCTAGCCATTGGGTACCAGGCGCGGTACCAAATCGAACGAATTGGAAACGTAAATTACAATGTTTTGCTTAAGGAAAATCGAAGACTCATTCGATCACACATAAACCAGTTAAAGCGCAGATTTGTAAACGAAGCTGATGTCGACTCGACAAGATTTCTATGTGACAGCTTTGATCTTTATAATTTGTCACAACGGCGTTGTAGCTCCTCTAACGGCGCTATAAATGATGTTGGTAGCGGGCAGTCGGAGCCCATGCCCACGACTGAAATAAATGATCCACGACCACGCCGCATTATACGGCAACCGGCCTGGCTGGCTGACTACGACGTTTCTTAAGAAGGGGAGATGTTGTGGTAGTGAGAAAGGCCTACGCAGAAATAGAACCATGTATTAAAAATACCATCACTATAATTTTTTAATGTTTACTTACTCTCTTCTTTCTTGTATTCAACTGTATAAAGACACGTTTTTTTAAGAATATAAAATAAATATATTAAATTCCACTTAAAACTAAAAGAGGATCCTTTGTTTAAAATTGGCTAAACCACAACACAAATAATTCCCCAACTCTCGCATGTAAAATACCTCGGTATACATCTATATCGGCGTTTAACGTGGAAATGGCATATAGACGCTAAATTAACTCAAATGAAACTAAATGCAATTCAAAGTAGTAAAAACTATGATAACGAAATATGCAGTAAAATATTTTAAAAGGCTGAAACTGCACCCAAATCCACTAGCTCGAAATATTTTAAACTATGGCAGCCAAACTCGCTTAAGGAGAAGAGACACTGCAGCACTCACCCAATCAGATGAGGGATAAACAGCTACATATGTGAAATTTTTTGTCTGGCACTGGCAGGACATAAAGTTGCCTATTATGAACTTAATTCGATTTTCGACAGCAGTCGAATAAGTTGATCGAACGAATTTTCATTTGGTATTATGGCACACATTCGATAAAAAAAGTACTATTGTGATTTAATTTATTCACAGTAGGAAATTTTCTATCAGATGTCACTTTAAATAAAAAATTTTTGTTATCAAATTAAAAAAAATAAAACTAATATAAATCATGATTTCGACAGAATTATGGCCCGAAGATTCATCTAATGAAGATGAACGCTTACTGCAACTGGCCTGTACATGTAGCTTGATCTTTTTTAAAAATTCCTTTTGCCAACAAAGGATTTTGTTCCATAAGGGAAACAAGCTTTTCCAACTGCTGCCTACTACTGACGACTTTAGACCTGCATAAAATAACCAAAAATAATTAAGAATGTGGAATTTGCACACCAAAACTAATAAATTAACAAAAACTTACATTTTCAACAATATTTTTTTAAATTATTTACACCGTCGAAAGCAAATTTGTTTTCGACAGTGCTGACAACTGATAATCCCAAATTAACATTCGATGGTCGATGTTCGATAGCCAACGAAAATCGTTTATCGAATGTAACTCATAATACGGGCCAAAGTAAATATAAGAATAAGATTTGATTAATTATTGTTAGTTAATTTTTAATATATGAAGATTCAATAAATAAATACTGAGAACCTTCCGAACCTTTGATTAAATTTCTAAAATTTAAAATTAGTTAAAATGCAGATTTGTCTTACGGATTCAAAATTTCTTTAAATATTTATTTTTAGAAACAAGTAAATAAAATAAAGCCGCTGTTGTATTAATTAGAAAATTTGTTTAGGTAACTTACAATCTGATTACAAAGGTTTTGCGTAAGTTAATTATAGAAACCACAGTTAATTCAATCAATAAATCAGAAAGAATAACAACTAAGAATTTTTCTTAATGTCTTGCTGTTTAAATATTAAAGTGGTGTAGGTTAGCTATGGTCGAGCTAGAGTGACTATACTTTCGTACTTGTTAATAAATATTAGGGTATTCATTCGGTTAACTGTTAATCGGTTAACCGATTAATTACTACCCGATTAGCTGATCGGGTAATTAGACATTGTCTATTTTTGATTAACGATTAAACCGGGTAATTTCAATCGATTTACCGATATAACAACATTTCTAACTTTTTGTAGTATTATAACATATTTTTTTGTGTTTTTAATTATTTTTTTCGTCTCATATACAAAGAGTATGTGTTTAGAAAATATTTTTTCATACAGACAAAGGAGGGCGATCTTCATTTGAAATAAATGTTGGCTACTTTTTATATGTATGCGTTGAGTTAGTTGTTTCTTCTTATATCTTCTCAAAACAATCTCTTAGCAGAATTAACCGAAACAATTAGAAGTGCTAAACATTTAAAAAAAAAAAATGAAAACAGGACTCTAATGGCATTATGGGTTGATTGCTCCAACATCTACCATTAATGAAAGAATTTTTTCAAAGTCAAGTTTTATGAAAACTAAAGAAAAGCAACGCGTAAATCCTAAACATTTAAACCAAATTATTTGTCTAAAACATTATTTGGTAAGATATTCTGAAACTATTGAAATAACTAATAAAATTATATTACAGTGTATTTTTTTAGTAATACATAATATGAATTAATTCAAAAATATGTATTACATATTTATGAATTATTGTTTTGTTTGCTCGTTTTAGTTCAAGAATTTTTATGTTTGTTATGTTGATCTTTATTAAAAATTAACTCCAAATAATAAATAATTTAGTAATTTTTATATATTGAAATTACTTAATTTATAAAAAATCACTTTATTAATCGGTTAACCGATCAATAACAAAATCCACCGATTATACCAAAACCTCGGTTAATTGATTGAGCGATTAACCGATTAAAGCAAAAGCCCGATTAAATGAATACCGTAATATGTAATAAATAAAAAAACCTTTCCTTAATTTTAGTAAAATGATTTCCTTAAACGAAGCATTGTCTGAACCGATGAGGAGAAGGTCTTCTTCAGCAACTGAAACTACAAATGTTCACCATGACAAAACGTCTTTGCAAAGTGTTGATGCTACAAACAGTTTTTTTTTTAACGGTGAGTTCCTTTACAAAAATGTTTTATGTATAATAATTTTCTACTACGAAAATGTTTGCAAATGTTTCAAACAGTGAAAGGATAAAAACAACAAATCAAAATTATTAATTTGTGATGATTTAAACAGGATAAATCAACGAATTAATTAGTGTGGCGGATTTCCAAAACGACAATTTCACTCTAAAACGCAACCATTTTAGAGTGAAATTGAAACAGTGAAATTCCCACAGTGCAATCTAAAGCTTAGTCTAGACGATATGTTGAATCAGCAAATGTATGCTTACACTCATATGCTTAATAATAATAACAAATGCCTCTATTAGCATATTCAATATGTTAGGTGTCTAGACGATATGCTGAAAATACCAAATTTTTTAAATTCATCATATGCCAGCAAATGATATTTCAACATATAAGTTAGCATACAATTTTTGTGTCTACACGATATGTTGAATTTTGTATGTTGATATGTATGTTGAGTATTGTAGTCATTTGGTTAAAAATAACAAATAAACTTGACAATGCTCTAGTTCTATTTTTTAATGCAACTACCATTTTTGCAATAAAATTTATTTAAATCAATAAAAAGAAAAAAATTATGTCATCAGAGGAAATATCACTATTATTTGTGCATTGGAAGAGGAAGAAGAATCTCTATACAAAAATTTTCTACGTATGGATATCCATCAATGCAATCATTTGCTTTCTTTGGTATCACCAATAATAACGAAACAAGACACAGTGATGCGCAAATGCATTACAGCAAAGGATCGACTTATTTTGACCCTACGTTTCCTAAAGGTGTTATGATACTTGCTATTTTTTGTATTGGATTTTTTTAGGATTGACTGAATGAAACAACAAATGCGAGAAAGAACAAGAAATACATTAAGTAAACAAAACAAACAATATTGCCCACGTTTTGTTCCCACAAAAACCGTCAAAAAAGCTATAAATCGCAAAAAAAAAGTTAAAACCCGCTACTTTTGAGCAAAAACTAAAAAAGTTAGCAGCAGTGCTAACATTTAATCTGGAAATGTCAATTTTAAGTTACAAATTTTTATATTTTTTTTGACAGTCTAAGATTATTTATCGATAACACACGTATATTTTTTTGACATTTCAAGATTTTTTATGGTATAATCAAACTCTTTACACTTAGTCAGTTTTCCTATGCAAATATATTTGCACTGTTCTCCAATATAGAAAAAATACAAAAAATAGCAAGTATCATAACACCTTAAGCAGTGGTGATTCATTTTCTTCATTGCAGTTTCTTTTTCGTATCCCAAAATCGACTATTAGTACAATTATTCCACATGTGTTGGATGCGATGTATACAGTGCTTGTAGGGAAATACATATATGAAGGTAAGACCTCCCAAGTATTATTTTTGTGTTTATACGCTACATCTTTTTCTCGATAATGTAGATGCCAACAACTGCAGAAGAGTGGAAAGCTATAGCGAAAGCATTTAATGAACGGTGGCAATTTCCAAATTTTATTGGCGCTATTGATGGCAAGCATGTGGTAATGATATCGCCGCCGAATTCTGGTAGTATTTATTACTGTGGTGTTGGAAGTTGGCAGGATTGCCATGTGGTGTTAGAAGTGGTGTTTCTAGTGTAAAGTATGTCCTTGTGTATTGGATTTTTATTCCCTATAGCCCTTGGTTAGTTTAACTAGCTGTCAGGGTTTCAGCTGCTTGGATAGGCGTTCAAAGGAACTGCCGAAAGATAGGAGAGCTTGTAATTAAAAATGCAAGGCAAGTTATTGCCGATATAGATTGATAATTTCAAGTCTACTTTATTTTTAATTTATATGCACTTAAATACTATTCATGAGTTTTTAACTTAGCCTGTCTTACTTATTCTACTTATCGATAAAGTTCTAGCTGTCTTTGTCGATATTATGGACATATGCATAATTACCCTGATTACAATTGCTTTGACCAATAGGAATATTTGCGGTTACACTCATTCCTATTTGTCACTCAATTTACAATTCTTATTGAGTAGAATTGTTCGTTTGTTTTATCATACTTATGCCCTAATTAACTTGCATTCCAATCAATGTGTGTCGATTGGTAAATGCCGTTATTTGATCTTGCATAATTACCCTACTCTATTTAGGTTGGTGTGTATAGATTTAAGAGTAGTTTAAGGGTAGGCGGTGGCAACTTATGAGGTACACTACACCCTCACCGCTAAGAGAAAAATTAGGGGATTGATTTTTCTTGATATATTCATATTACCGACAATATTTGTAAAATAGTTCTTAATTTCTATTTACATATGTTATAGTTTTACAAAGTAATTCTTATATAGTATTTAATATTTTAATAGTTTTATAATATGTATTTACATGAGTTATAGTTTTTAAAGTAGTTCTTAATGTAATTAATATTTAATTTATAATTATTTAATTATTTAAAAATAGTAGTAAAAATAGTATTCTTATAGTACTTAATTATTGTCTCTTAGGCCTATATATGGTTTTAATTGATTATTATGAAATTCTTTTTCAATTCCGTGGTAGTCTATTATAGTATTTACACCGTTTTTTCTAATAATTCTATATGGGCCTTTGTACGGGCTTTGATTCTTTTTCCTATTCTCTACTTTTATTAAAACTAAATCTCCTATATTTAGATTTAAACTTTTATTATATCTATCTTCTAAATTTCTTTTTTCTTTTATTTTATCTGTGAAATCTTTAGCTCTAATCAAAGAATATTTTAATCTTTGTTTCAGCTCTTTTGCATAGTCATCATAATTGTATATTTTGTTATTATCAGTTTCATAAAATTCTGATGGTAGGCATGGCAATCTACCATATACCAATTCAAATGGTGTGTAACCAGTGTCTATGTGTGGAGCCGTGTTGTAGGCAAAAGTAAAATAGTTTATCCACTTATCCCATTCGTAATCATTTGCTGTTGTCAGCAAGAATTCATTGAGAACCCTGTGATTTCTTTCTACCGCACCCATTGTTTCATGGTGGTAAGGGGTTGAAAATGTTTGTTTGATATCGAGTAGCGAACATATGTTATGCATGAGTTCGTTTTTGAATTCTGTCCCGTTGTCTGATTTGAGCATCTTAAATTTACCGAATTTTAAAATTAATTGTTCTACAAGTGTTTTGGCAGTTGTAAGTGCGTCTTTTGTTGACATTGGGTGAGCAATAATGAATTTTGTTAGCTCGCATTGCATTGTCAATATGTATCGGTAACCGTTTGAAATACGAAGAGGTCCTACAGTATCAATTGATATTGTTTCAAAACTGTTGCTCGGTGTGTCCGTTATTGTAAGTGGTTCTTTAATGTGTTTGGTTTGTTTGTTTATAGTACACTTGTCACAGTATTTTATGAATTGCTTTACCATCTTATTCATGTTTTTCCAAATGTATCGCTGTTTCAATTTAATAATTGTTTTTCTTATTCCTAAGTGGCCTGCGTGTGTGGCATTGTGGAATTCATCGATGAGTTTATATTTCAGTATGTCATCTGTTATTCTTGTTGGGGCATTGTAAATTAATATTTTTAGTTGAGGACTTTTGTTGTTTATTCTTATCTTTGTATAGGCTTCTTTAAAATCTTTCATTGTATATACTTTAAATATCTTATCATTCTTTGCTAGCGCTAGTTCTTTTATATTTTCTTTGTTCATTTTAGATATCAGTTTCCTCAGAATCGAATCTAGTTTCGCTGAGTTATCGCTGAATCTTGCATGCATATTATTATCATTTTGTATGTTTTTGGCATGTAACTTCTTCATAATCGAATCTTGTTTCGATGAATTATCATTACATCCTTTATTCATATGATTATTATCTTGGGTACGTGATTTCTTCATAGTCGAATCTTGTTTCGATGAATTATCATCACGCCCTATGTGCACAACGTTATCTTTTATATATATATCTATATCCTCTATATTTTCAAATTTATTAAACTGTACTTTCTTCATTTTCTTGACGTCATTTATGGATGTGCATTCCCATATTAGAAGTTGATCAGACTCCTGAGAGATGCATTTTTCCACATTATTTCTATACGCGTTGCTTCTATCCGGATTATTTCTATACGCGCGCGCTTTATTCATATCTATTTCTTCATTTGCCTCATTATTTGTAACTTTATTTGCCTCTTTTTCATTTCTCTTTGTCATTGCCCTCGTAGTTATTAGTATTCTTTTTTCTTTCTCATCATTTTCTAACGGTATCATTTGTTTTAGTACGTCTGAGTTTATTTCTATTCATTTTGGTCTAACTGTAGCTCATTAAAATTTTTGTTAAAACGTTCGTCATTGTTTACATTTGTGTAACTTAATATGTCAGAGTTTCTCAGTGGGTCAGCGTGCAGTTTAATGCCCTGCAAAATTTCTGTCTTATTTATTTATTTTTAATATTTAATGTGTCATTCTGATTTTTTTTTTTGTCCTATTGAATTACTAAAAAAAAATTTTCGTCTTTTAATTCATTATTATTTAATATGACGTAATAATCAGTAAGGTTTAATTTCAATAATTGTATAATTTCTGTTTTGGGGTAGTATAAAATTTTTTTGTGTTAAATGCTTTTGTTTACATTGAAAGTGCTATGTTTTATTTAAATTTTTTTTTGAAAAATAGTAAAATATTCTTAAGAACTAAGTAAATATTTATGTGTTTATAATAGTTTTTTATAATAATTGATAATTAAAAATACAAAAATATTAATAAATGTTTAAAATGTTTTGATAATTTTAATAAAATAATTATTTAACATTACTGTTTCTATATATTTTTAACAAATTAAAATAAATACAATATTTTTCCTTTTGTTTTTATAATATTTAAAAAATTTTTCTTTGTTTTACTATTTTTTTTTCTTTTTAATTTATGTTCATTAAAAGGTTTCCTTTTTCTCTTCTTTTTTATTATTAAAGCCATTTCATTTATTTTACCCATTTTTTTAAATTATTCAATCTTAGTTCTACTTTCATCTATCAAAACGTTAGAAAAAAATTTTGTTTCATATCTTCTATTGTTTTAATCTATTTTTCCGTTTTCCTCTATACGAAAATTTAACGAAAAATGTTTCCCATCTTAAAAACTTTGATACAGCAGGATCTGTACGATCTTCTTCAGGTTGAAAGGAAGCGCAGAATTCCATCTTTCTTGATCCGAATAGGTATGGAATGAAGTGAAGGATCTTCTGTGGTGGGTGAAATGTACTGGCAAGAATTTCTTAATTATAAAGGAATTTCTTAATTATTTTAAACAATTAAAAAACTTTTAAAATTTTTCTTAAACATTTTTTTTTTTAGTTTGGTAGGAATTTCTACCGAATCTTAATTATTATTTAATTTAATTTTTTGTTTTTTTGTCAGGATATTTTCTTAATTCAATGGAATTTTTAGTCTGGCAGGATAATTAATCTGTTCTGGTCCTAGTGGTCCGAGTGGCAGGATCGCCATGTGGTGTTGGAAGTTGGCAGGATTGCCATGTGGTGTTAGAAGTGGTGTTTCTAGTGTAAAGTATGTCCTTGTGTATTGGATTTTTATTCCCTATAGCCCTTGGTTAGTTTAACTAGCTGTCAGGGTTTCAGCTGCTTGGATAGGCGTTCAAAGGAACTGCCGAAAGATAGGAGAGCTTGTAATTAAAAATGCAAGGCAAGTTATTGCCGATATAGATTGATAATTTCAAGTCTACTTTATTTTTAATTTATATGCACTTAAATACTATTCATGAGTTTTTAACTTAGCCTGTCTTACTTATTCTACTTATCGATAAAGTTCTAGCTGTCTTTGTCGATATTATGGACATATGCATAATTACCCTGATTACAATTGCTTTGACCAATAGGAATATTTGCGGTTACACTCATTCCTATTTGTCACTCAATTTACAATTCTTATTGAGTAGAATTGTTCGTTTGTTTTATCATACTTATGCCCTAATTAACTTGCATTCCAATCAATGTGTGTCGATTGGTAAATGCCGTTATTTGATCTTGCATAATTACCCTACTCTATTTAGGTTGGTGTGTATAGATTTAAGAGTAGTTTAAGGGTAGGCGGTGGCAACTTATGAGGTACACTACATTACAACTATAAAGTTACACACAGCATCGTACTAATGGGAGTTGCAGATGCTGAATACAAGTTCATTTACATCGATGTCGGTCGTAACGGACGTTTTTCTGATGGTGGTGTTTTCAGTCGCTGTACCTTTGCAAAGGCGATGGACAGCAACAAATTAAATTTACCAGAACCAACTGCATTGCCAGGACGAGACTTACATGTTCCGTATTTACTTGTTGCAGATGATGCTTTTGCTATGCGACCAAATCTAATGAAACCGTATGGTCAACGTGGCTTAACAATGGTGCAACGAGTGTATAATTACCGATTGAGTCGTGCACGACGCATTATTGAAAATGCGTTTGGTATAATGTCAGCACGTTTTCGAGTTTTGCGGTCACCTATCCATTTAAACACAGAAAAAACTTAAAAGTGGTTCTAGCAAGCTGTGTACTTCACAATTATATGATCGACACAAATAAAAAATTGTACACACCATTTGGATTCATCGATCAATATGATCAAAATGGAGGTTTAACTGAAGGTACTTGGCGACAGGAATACAGTTCAACTTCAACATTTTTACCGCTAGAAACTCCAACAAACGTTGACGTTCAATTAATCACCGGTGCTAAAGAAATACAAAAAGAATTGGCAATGGATTTTGTAGAAGAAGGTGAATTAGGTTGGCAGTATCAGCAAATATAATTCTAAATAAATACAAAGTAAAAACCTTTTTTAAAAACGAGCTTTAATTTGAATGCACCAAAAAGAAAAAAATAAACTTCTACTATCAACTTATAACGTCATTACACAATTAATATGATGTAGAAGCTTGTTGCTAAATTTATGTGCTCGTATTTACTTAGTTTGAAAATGTTAATAGTTAAAACCAATATCATCAAGTTCTTTTATTTCCTCTACACAAGTCAATCTCGCGACAAGCTTTTTTATCATATAAATTGTGTAATGACGTTTTAAGTTGATAGTAAAAGTTAATTTTTTTCTTTTTAGAAATAATCTAGTTGACCGTTTTCAGATATTATCTAATTTTGTACTACTCTACACAAAGATTGTAACTAAATAAATAAACAAAAGAAATATTTATACAAAAACATATATCAATATATTTTATTTTCCGCATATGTATAAATGCCATATTTACATTTTTAATTAAATAAAAGTAAAACAATTCAATTCATTTTTAAATTAAGTTCGGTACATATGCATACATATTTGTCATATGTTGAAAAGCTTAAATACGATTTTCAACAAATAACATATCTGCCATCATACGCAGGAAATTTGTCAAGCACTAATAATACGCTGTTCACACGATATGCTAAAATTTGCAACATACGTTTGTTTGCATTGTTAACAAAGAGCTCGCAAATGTTATTAAACATACGTATGTTGAAAAATTTTTGCGTTTACACGATATGCTGGCGCTTGTAAAACATTTTTCATCATTAATATGCTGATTCAACATATCGTCTAAACTAAGCTTAACACGTGAACGAGAATAGTCGTTTTGTGTTTAATAATTGTGTCGTTTATTGTAAAAGTGGTGTAACTCCATATTTTTAATAAAAACACATTTTTGTAGAATAGTATCACATTTAGTCATATCCTTCGTATTAACAGTGAAGCGACTGGAATATTTGCACCAAAACCCCATAGATGACGTTACTTAATTACTCGCAGCAGTAAAACTGCAAAATATTCACTATAAGAGTGAAGTAAAGGCTCGTTTTCTCGAAATTTAATTAAAAGCAGATAATTCACTGTTACAATGAACGACACAATTGTTACTCGTATTTTATAGTGAGTTTGTTTTCTTTTTGTTATTACTGTTAGATAATTTTCTGTACAATAGTTATTAGTGTTACAGGGTTTCTCAAAAATTTATGTTCTGTTTTTATCTATTTTTAAGGCTCCTGAAGATGCCATCCAATAATAAAGATTAAAAAAAATTTTTTTTTAAAAGCAACTGTGGCCTCGAGCTTATCAATTGATAAAGTGTTGAAAATTAAAAGGTCGAATAAAGATAGTAATATTTGAATATCACGGAAAGCACGCCGTCAAATAAACAAAAATGGTTTATACTAACATTTAAAGAAAACACCATACCTTAAGAGGATATATCAACAAACATAAATCTTTGAAAGTGAAGCAACTGAACACAAAATCTACGATAACATTTCTTATAAAATGTAGGCGAACGGGTATTATATAATATTATATATTATATATTATATATTATATATTATATATTATATATTATATATTATATATTATATATTATATATTATATATTATATATTATATATTATATATTATATATTATATATTATATATTATATATTATATATTATATATTATATATTATATTATATATTATATTATATATTATATATTATATATTATATATTATATATTATATATTATATATTATATATTATATATTATATATTATATATTATATATTATATATTATATATTATATATTATATAT